>CM067372.1:39041019-39103519 GCA_034401795.1 Chaetoderma sp. LZ-2023a | reverse complement strand
CAGTTTCCCTACAGCAATTTACTCTATTCCCATAAACTAAATATGTGACATACTTCCTAGTTACTAACACCCACTCACCTCACCCATAAACACTCACCCAACCCACCCACTACACACACCATCAGTCAGTGAATGATACGATTATATCCAATTAGCTGTTTTAAATGCTGCCTCCTTATTTCTTTTTAATAACCTCCACCTACACATCAGCGAGGGGAGGGAGGGAGGGAGGGGAGGAGGGAGAGAGAGGGAGGGCAGAGAGATGGAAGGAGGGAGAGTGAGAGAGGGAGGGAGCGAGATGGAGGGAGTGAGAGGGTGGGAGGGAGGGATAGAGGGAGGTATGGGGAAGGGAAAGTGAGAGGGAGTGAGAGAGGGGAGGGAGGGAGGGGTGGAGAGAGGCAGCGAGGACAGAGAGATGAAGGGAGAGTGTGAGGGAGGGAGAGAGATGGAGGGAGGAGGGAGTCAGGCAGGGAGAGTGAGTGAGAGTTTGTAATTACATTCTTTAGAAACCTTATTTCAAAAAATACCTTTTATTTGAAAATACAGATTTTGTTCCCTCCACAAATCTCAAACCTTACTCAAATAAAAGAGGTATACAAAATCACACACCCACCCCACCCCTATTCATGGGAGTACAACCATTTTCGAGAGCACAAATCTTATGGATGGAAATATTAGTAGCAAGACGCACATATATATGGACTACAAAGACAATATTTGAATGGTTTCTGCTCCATTAATGGTCAACCTACCCATGCAGTTTTATCAACGTACTCCAAGTAGAAGATGGCTGCCGCCCAAATTGGCTGATCGGCTTCCTTTGAACAAAGTTGGATCCCTATGCTTCCTGCCAAATAGACTTGAAATCGGCCCAGTGGTTCTCTTTTAAATTTCCCATTGCTTTAGAATGGGAGATTTTGGCAGCAAAAGATCCAAAATGGCTGCCAAACTGTTTATCCGTCAGTTTCAAAAATGGCAAATTTGAAATCAGAATACACAAAAACCTATATAAAACCAATTTCGGATTCAAATTCAATCAATAAAAAAAAATCCAATATGGCCGCCAGACACGCTACATTTTGATTGGGCCACAGTGGCCATGTTTTTTTACGCATCAACTTCCTTTGAACAAATTTGAATGATGCTTAGTCTTTAATCATATATCCCAAATTTTGGCCCAATCTGTTCAGCGGTTATGGAGAAGTCGTTTTCATGAAAACTAGGTTATCTAAGATGGTCACCAAACTATTTGGCTGATCAGCGTTGTTTGAACAAACTTGAATCTCTATGCCCTAGGTATGCTTCCTGTCAAATATAATGGAAATCAGCCAAGTGGTTCTCGAGAAGTCGTTTAAAGAAATAGTTGATGGATGGACAATGGAAGAGCGGAGGGTCACCACACGGCATAAGCTCACTTGGCCTTTCAGGAGAGGCTGCCAGGGATCTTCATAGCATATTCAGAAAAGTTGTAACATTTTTCGAATTCTTGGTGTGAAGTATTACAAACCTAGTAAGGATATAGAAGATATTTGAAAATTACTGTCCTACTGATGCAGACTGGACGCAATGATGGCATAGAACAAACCTGTTAAGTTTTTTTGAGAGCAGATAAGTTCTTGATGAATTAAATGTCCATTGAGAAACTTAACTATTTACCTAATTCTTGATGTACGCAGGATGACGGATGGCATTTGGATTGCTATGTCAAACAAACCATGAGACTAAAAATCAACACGATGCATGCACACATGGTTAGGAACATGTACACACAGATCGAAGGATGCACTAAACTACCAAAATAATCAAATTTTTCCTAGTCCCATGACCAAACCATCCATGACGTCTTGGCAACATAGTAGAGGGTAGAAGGTAAGCTTTATAACAAAAAAGAAACAATCTGCACGAACAGGGACATAAGACACGTAGACATGTGTGCCACACATGCAGTCAGGCATGCAGGCAGGCAGGCATGCATGTACACACACGCTCGCACACTCATATATACATAGCGAGAAGCAAATACACTATCCTCTTACTTTCACAAAGGGACGTGGGGGATGACTAGCTGTCTATAAGGGACACATTTGTCAGTTCCCTGACTTTGTACTAATGCAAAGGGTTAACAGGATCATCTATCTGCTCTAACATCAGATGATGCAGGAATGATATGGATGCATATCTCGTCCTTCATGAGATATGGCTGCAGAAATTGATTGCGCTGTAACTCCTCCGAAATCATTGTACAGAATTGAAACACATTTGGTGTGTTACCAATATGATTTGTCGTGAGAGCACATTTACATTTGGCTCTGCGACACAACCACCCCCCCCCCCACCCCCCACCTCCCCCCCAAAAACCTATTCAACAGCATATTCTTTTCTAGAAGGAGGCATAAATGTTTCTGATCTGTAAGGATTCAAGGGTTGTGAGATCTACAGGTTCTGTCTGTAATCCATGAAATTATCCAGCCAGTGTCTCTACCATACTGGCGTACTGAATACATTGAGATGCTCAAGCCAGTGTCCACCATACTGGCGTACTGAACACATCGAGACGCTCCAGCCAGCGTCTCCACCATACTGGACAAATTGAGATGCTCTGCCCAGCATCTTTACCATACTGGTGTACTGAACAGAGTATTGGTCACATTGAGACGCTCCAGCCAGCGTTTCCACCATACTGGCATACTGGACAAAGTGAGATGCTCTGGCCAGCATCTCCACCATACTGGTGTACTGGACACATTGAGAGGCTTCAGCCAGCATCTCTACCTTACTGGCGTACTGGACACATTGAGACGCTCCAGCCAGCGTCTCCACCATACTGGACACATTGAGACACTCTGGCCAGTCTCCACCATACTGGCGCACTGGACACTTTGAGGTGTTCCAGCTAGCGTCTCAACCAAACTGGCGTACTCGACACATTGAGACGCTCCGGCCAACGGCTCCACCATACTGGCGTACTGGACAAATTGAGACACTCCAGCCAGCATCTCCACCACACTGGCGTACTGAACAAACTGAGATGCACTGGCCAGCATCTCCACCATACTGGCGTACTGAACAAATAGACACTCCGGCCAGCATCTCCACCACACTGGCGTACTGAACAAATTGACATGCTCTGGCTAGCATCCACACCATAGTGGCATACTGAACAAATTGAGATGCTCTGGCCAGCAGTTCCACCACACTGGCGTACTGAACAAATTGAGATGGTCTGGCCAGCATCCCCACCATACTGGCATACTGAACAAATTGAGACGCTCTGGCCAGCATCTCCACCACACTGGCATACTGAACAAATTGAGATGCTCTGGCCAGCATCTCCACCATACTAGCATACTAAACAAATTGAGACGCTCTGGCCAGCATCTCCACCATACTGGGGCACTGAACAAATTGAGATGCTCCAGCCAGCATCTCCACCATACTAGCATACTGAAAACATTGAGACAGTAACATTTTCACGCTTAGAAGGTTATTATAATTATAGTGCATGGATGCAACAGGACAACACGTTCCTATGGATGGAACATTTCTCACTATGTGACAGAGCCTAGTCAAATTAGACTACAAATATTCAATAGAATCTTTATTAAATTGTAAATTTCTTAAAGACATACAATTCTCTCACCCACGACAGAATTTTAGATTTTCATGACGAAGCTATATACATTATTATGATTGTGACATCACCTAACTAGTGACGTCAGATACTTGAGTAACAGATTAAATCCCTCCATTGCTTTGCCAGAATGGTAGGTATGTCATATCTTGTCTCCTTGAGGCTTTATCTTCTATCCTCATAGGCTAAGTATGTACTAATGCACATTATTTTAACTGAAATGGATTTATCATGTATGAGGAATAGACTCTATCACATAAGGGGAGGTAGAGTTACAATGTCATGTGATGCCATGGCGGTAGGTAGAGGAAGACTAGTCAAGTATGGCTTAGTATATATATATAATAAGGTATTCTTAATCAATGTGAGATAAAAGCTACATCAGATACATGCATTCCTTGAAGCAACCATGGTGAATGCAACCTTGTACGCGGCACTCATATTGTAGTTTAATGTACTCAGTGAAAATGTACGACTGACAGGAATATTTACAATGAGCAAACAAAGTACCCACAAGTCCATATAATCATCTGTGACTGTTTATTCTGGTTCTGAGAACCATGAAGCAGACAGAGGATAAGTAACATCTGCTTATGTATTCTCTTCTCATTATCCAGTTAACCCCTAACAGAGCAGAAATGACACATTCTGTATGATGCAATGTATATTCTGTTGAATAATTTGAAACTAATTTGACTGGAAGCTGCAAGTGACTATTTCTGCAGACAACAATTTCCATGGGTTTATTTCTTGGACATGGTGAATATTTTGAAAACAATTTTACTGAGTTGTTTGTGGCCATAGCCACCAATAATTTCAGTCAAATTGTTTTCAAAATATTCACCAGGTCCAGAGTTATTTACAATTGAAGTTTTTGTCTGGTGGCTTTCAGCAGTCAGAATGTTAAAGGTCCTGAAAAATAAATTCTGAATCCACGCACTTTCAAGGATCGCCATGAGCCCCTGTCCCTCAATCACATTCTCACTAATCCAGCTCATCAATGTATGCATGTACGCACAAAGGAACAAGAAGCCCAAGGGGCCTGTATCATCACTACCTATAAGTAGAACCATAATGTTTGGCCAGAACTGCAAGAGGAACAAAATGGGCACCAAGACGCTTATTCGACAATTTCAAAAATGGCAAATTTGAAATCAGCATACCCATACACCCATATAAAACCAATTTCGGGTTCAAAATCCATGAAAAATATATATGACCACCAAACAAGCTACATTTTGATTGGTCCAACATATTAAATTCCCTTGAACAAACTTTAATGGCCCTTAGTCCCATATCATCTTCCAAATTTCGGCACAATCCATTCAGAGATTCTGGAGAAGAAATCGTCTTTGCAAAAACTAGATCATCAAGAGGACCACAAATGCATTTGGACAATCAGGTTCCCTTGAACAAACTTCGTTCACCCTTTGCTCTAGATGATATTTCTGAGCTTTGAATTGATCCATTAAGCGCCTTCAGAGAAGACTTAAAGATCCCAATTTCAAGATGTCCACCAGCTAAATTGGCTGATCGGCTTCGTTTGAATAAACTTGGATCTGCATGGCTTAAGAATGCTTCCTGCCACATATAATTGTAATGTGCCCAGTGATTCTTGAGAAGTTGTTTAAAGAAAAAGTTGATGGATTGAGATGGACAGACGATGGATGGGCGCCATGGCATAAGCTCACTTGGCCTTTTAGGTCAGACAAGCTAACAAATTATCTCAACTGAATGCACAAACAAACACAAATCAACACATGAAAGAATGCACACAGGCATGCATGCAGACATGCACGGAGGCACATACACATGCATGCATGCAAAACATAGCTCTCTCCACCATTGACCTGATTAACCTGACACATTTTGTAAAAACGGAGTGGATATTGTTATCATCTCCATCAATCTGTCCATCCATCTGGCTATCTCCTCTGAAAGGATTTGATGGAATTCAATCTGAATCAAATTTGTTACACGAGATACCCAGGGACTGCAATACAACATCTTTATTAGGCTCTGCTCACAAGATGGGGGTGAGGGCAGGGTGGATTGTTGGGGCAAAATGGCAACGTTTCTGGAATTCAACCAAATTTGGTATGCGAGTTACTCACATGATTGCAGATTATCAAGCAATGTTTAAATTAGCCTCGCCCGTCACACACACCCAGGTGGGGTTGGGATGGGGCAATGGTGGTGCTGAACGTCAAACTTGACGAATGCGTGTGAATTATCATTTCCAATGGCGTGCTATTGCCTGGGCATTCTAGTTATCAGCCCACCAGTTTTGAAAAAAAATGGAGGGGATATTGCAATCATTCATCCATCTGTCCATTCAGATATCTCATCCGAAACCATTCAGTATAATTCAATCAAATTTGCTGCGCGAGCTACACGACACGTGATTGCAAGACAACATTTTCATTAGGCTCCGCCCCAAGGTTGGGGTGGAGGCATGGTGCAGGATTGGTACAGAAAGTTAGTTTTCGGAATGAAAAAGATTTGGCAGGTGAGTTACTCATATGATTGCGGATTGTGAGGCGATGTTTACACTAGGCTCTGGCACAAGTGTGGAGATGGGGTGTGTGATGGTCATGCAAAATGTCAAAATTGGAAAAAGCATGGGGATTTGCGATGGCATGCCATCAGCTGTTATTTTGCAATTGGATTATTATTAATAGTGCTCAGGTATTATTAGACATGGTTTGCTGCATAACTAACAGGTATATTATTGGGTGTGGTCTATAAGTTCAGATGTGCCTGCCTCTATAAATCAGCAACCATGACAGTTGTCAAACCAGAATAACCATCTCCACATCAATTATTACATCATCAATACATAGTCCAAAACCTGACACAAATGCTGAAAATATTTGCACCGCTGGGATGAAAGAGAATCAGGATCATATGTGCTGGGTCAAGCATGCACCCCACACCCTCTGTCTCTCTCATTTCATATGCATCCAGCACACACACACACACACACACACACCCTGCTCTCCCTCTGCCCTCAATCCCTATCTCCCTCCCCTCTCCCCCCCCTCCATCCATTCATCGTCTCCCTCCCTCCCTCTCTCTCTCTCTCTCTCACACACATACACTCCCTTTCTCCCTCATTCTCTCTCTCCCTCCCTCCCTCCAGCATTTCCACTCTCCCTCATTCTCTTTCTCTTTCCCCTCCTCCCTGCCTACCTGCTTACCACCTCCCTCGCTACATCCCTCTCTCCCGCCCCCCTCCCTCCATCACTCCACTCATTTACTTTTTTTATATATACATCCCCTCCATTCTCTATCTCTCATTTGCTCATTGTTGATCCTATGAGTTTTTATAACAACTATAAGGAGGGATATACTATTAGACAGGGTGTATGGGTCTAAGAGGAAGGACAGACAGGAATACGAAAGCCATTTATCAGAAAGTTATTACAGCTAATTTATCACATGTCAGCATTAGTCTGTAAACAGCAATGTTACACGCTGACTGTATGCAGATTATGGTAACTCCACAGCGACTTTGATCTCCTGGAGATCTCCCGGAATTAACACTTTTCTTGCTACAATCACACTATCTCTAGTTAATGGCAATCCTATGGAATACTGTGAAGACGCATACAGCTGTCATAACTCTTCAATCCCATTGATTGCATAATATTAAGAACAAATAGGATATGTATATGCGCGCATGTGGGTGAGACTGTGCGCACATGTGCGCGCTTGGTGTTTGCAATAGTTATTACACACCTTGATGCTGGTTCCAACATTACATAAAGATGTCAGAGTTTGGGAGGTGAAGCATGTTACGCTACAGGCACCTACTGATGCTAGATACATAGTACAAATTATTCTTCAACAGGTGGCAGCACAGGCACTATGCAATGTTAATGGATCTAGCAGGTGGGCAACAGCTATGCCTAGCTTCTGTATCTAGACACCCTTTGCTGGGTATATCTAACCATACCAGCTTGTGTGTGTAATCAGTGGTGGTTGCACCAATGCTTAGCTTCTGTGTGTAATCAGTGGTGGTTGGGCTAATGCTTAACTTCTGTGTGTAACCATTGTTGGTTGGGCTAATGTTTAGCTTCTGCGTGTAACCAGTTGTATTTCGCTTATGTCCTGCTACCGTGTATAACTGCTGCTGGTTGGACTAATGCTTAGCTTTTGTGTGTAACCAGTTATGATTGGGCTATGTGTACCTAGCAGATGGTTGGGGTATGCTGAGGTGTCATGTCTTTCAGATGGTTGGGTACATTTCACTCCTGTATATAGCAGGCCCTGGTCGGTGTAACATGCGACTGTGTTATATTTAACCCTAATTACCACTCACATTCCAGAAACAACAAATCCATTAAGATGTAATAAATATTCTGTTGAATATTTTGAAATAATTTGGCTGGGAGTTGTTGCTGTCCAAGAACGAGCGGTTGTCATAACATAATCCTGTTTTTTAATCAAATATCCATGAAAGAATTGTTAGAACACCCACAAGACCTCGTAGAAGGAAGACTGGTGGTACATAGACACCTACATCTTTCAGTAACACCAATATCAAACTGACCACCAGTTACCATACTCACAATTCACTTTCCAGACTGATCATTAGTTACAACACTGACCACCAGTTACAATAGTTACCATCAATTCCTATACTGACCACCAGTTACTTCTTCTTCTTCTTTTCATTTGCTGATCATACCGCCAGTCCTGTAAGTGACTATCGACATGATCATAAGCGTTAAGTGCGTGGATCCATGGTTTATTAGAGTGCGCCGTGCGGCCTGGAACCTCCGTCTTCAGCACTCGAGGTTTCTGTCAGGATTCCCTCACCCTTACCTCCTTTAGTCGCCTCGTACGACATGCAGAGGATACAGAAGGTGCATGCTAAGCCCCACCTACAGGGCAACAACCAGTTACTATACTGACAATTCACTTACCATACTGACCAATGGTTACCATAATGACCATTAGTTACTATACTATTAACAACTTACAATAGTTACCATAAGTTACTATACTGACCACCAGTTACCATACAGATGAGTTATCATATTGACCACAAGTTACCATAGTGACCACAACTTAACATACTGACAACAAGTTACCATGTGGTGACCATCAGTTACTATACTGATCACCAGCTACCACACTTACCACAAGTTATCATATTGGCCACCAATTGCCATAGTGATCACCACAAGTTACCATACTGATGACCAGTTACCATTGTGAACACAAGTTATTATACAGAGAACGAATTACCATACTGATCACCAGTTATCAGTGACCAGAAATTACCATACTGACCAGCAGTTACCATAGTGACCACACGTTACCATACAGAGTACAAGTTATAACACTGAATAACCTCTGACTAATATTTGTAAGGTAGAAGGGGAATAATGTGGTTCTTGATCCAGATTGCCTGAAAAGCTGCAGATGTTGCCTTCACATCCTTTCTCAGGAGTCAGGATCTGTCCTGATGCCCTAAGACATTGACTTAATATAGTACAAGCTGATAAATGTCATCAAGGGATTATTGCTTTGCCTTTTTACTGACATCTTTTAAGGTCTGCATACTTCAGAAGCCACACAATGCTAAGCTATAATTGAGGGAGACTTAGTGTAAATGTTGTTAATCAATAAGCTATTTAAATAGTAATTGCTGATAAATCATACCGCTTACCATAATCCCATTTCAATATTGTGTACTTTGACAGCTTAACAAGATATATGGGGCATGTAGATATAGTGTATATAGGACTGCTCTATTTAGCCAGAGGCTATAAACTAATTATTTGTAAATATTCCAGATATGTACATTTTCTAATATCGGTACGCATGCACGGATGCACAAATAAGGACATACACAAGCATGTCCATGGTGCGCACACACACACACACACACACACACACACACACACACACACACGCACACGCACACACACACGCACGTCTGCACATACAAATCACACACAAATGGACATACTGAGGAATGCAAGCATGAACGAACACATTCATTCAGAGATCCCACTTATAGGCCCACATTACTGACTTACTGTGAAAGGGTTAATCAAACATTGATCATGCTGCAGGAAAAGGGTTGATCAGCGAATGACCATTCTAACTTTCCAAAATGGATAATAGCCACTGTGGCAATTTAGAAAGAAAATCACGAAAATAAACCCTAGCATTATGTAGCATAATGGTTAATAGAAGTCTTATTATTCACCAGTCAAGGGTTAAATGGCAGGAACAACATTCAGTCAAGTTGTTTTCAAAATATATATTTGTCCATCGTGCAAATAGACCGATCGACTTTGGATGCTTCCTGAAAAATTTGGTTGAAATCTCTCCAGTGGTTCTTGAGAAGTCATTTAATGGAAAGGTTGTGACAAGCGACAGAAGACCGGAAGGCAGCCAGCCAGCCAGCCAGACAGGCAGGCAGGTACGCAGGTGAGATAATGAAAATTTATGAATTGTAAAGAAGTATAATATTAAATACGTTTTTAACTCAGTTTTAAAGAAGAATATAACAAGAATTCTGCGGAATTAAATGTCACACATCTCCTCTTTCTCAGAGTGACCTTGACCTCAATGTTATCATGCCGCTTCCTAACATTATAGGTAACCATGTACCCAAGTTTAGTTCCAATACGATTAACCAATCCTAAAATATAAATGAATTAACGTTGAAAAAGAAGTCAAATAGCGTGGTCAGAATGACCTTGACCTTTGAGTTAGTGACCTCACTATCACCATGCTGGCACCTTATGGAGACACAGCCGTATATGCCCAAGTTTGATTCCAGGCAGATTAATCAATCCTAAAATATA
The DNA here is from genome assembly GCA_034401795.1 of Chaetoderma sp. LZ-2023a. Classification (NCBI taxonomy): domain Eukaryota; kingdom Metazoa; phylum Mollusca; class Caudofoveata; order Chaetodermatida; family Chaetodermatidae; genus Chaetoderma; species Chaetoderma sp. LZ-2023a. Next base: position 39,093,058 of record CM067372.1, on the reverse strand, counting down.
AGCAAAGATGATTTGCTAAATGCAGAGTTAACATTAAAATACAGACATGACAAGAGGTCAAATATCAAGGTCAGAATGACATTGACCGTTGACCTAACTATCATTCTGCTGCCTCCTTATGATATAGCCAGCAACGCGTCCAAGTTTGGTTTCAGTAGGATTAAACAAACCTGAAATATATGCACAGATTAAGTGCTAAATGCAAAAATCGCTACGTTGCCGCCGCGGTCAAAGTGATACCTATGTCACGCCTTCTGCTTCAACTGCAAGACAAAAACTGTTGAATGTTGTGAAAAGCAGCAACAACGTTCAATCAAATTGTTTACAAAAAGACAGTAAAAAGAGGAATATTCTATTTATTGTATGCATGGTGTATTTTGTTTCGATGATATCTGACATTACCTGATGATGTCATCATTTTGCGTGTGATTGATGTGTCAGTAAGCGTGGAGATCAACGGCTGATCAATGAATGAAGTCTGTTTGATAATCTTATGGTTTGTTCAGTGATCACTTAAGAGCTTCCCTGCATAATCACACTCATTTCTAGTGTAGCATCACAGCAGCTATATACAGCATACCTTTCCGCAACAGTGCATTCTACCTCCTGTGGGCAATAATACGAAAACATATTGCTGAAGAATTATTAACAATGATGTCTTTGTATTTCGCTATACTAGTCTACAGTAATACTATTAGATGTTGTATAAGAAGTATTTCGGAAAGAATTTTCATTCTAATTTTGTAAAATAACTAGCATCAAGGGTTATAAATGTCTGCACATATATCATCATGTTGGAGGGAATGTCATGGTTTAGAGAAAGCTAAACGCATAAATAAATATAAATTTATTATGTAAACCATGTCATTCTAAATATAATGAGGTTTTAAAGGAGCTTAGCCTTCTGAGTATTTTGTTATTGATTTGACTGCCGTAGTATAAACTGTAACAGCATACACAGCAATAGAGGAATCCAATCTGTCAGTCAAATATATGATATAATAATGGATTACATCACATGTAGGCTGACGTCACAATCAATTGTGTCATGAATGATATATATATATATAAGTCCATCATAAACGCATAATAGTCCATCAAGTTTTACAAATTGTATATGTCTTTGCTATTTAATAGCCATTCTATTGAATATTTTGAAACTAATTTGACTTACGCTTTTTATAGCAGCAACACCACATCACAAATTAGTTTCAAAATATTCAACAGCTTACCTATATAGTTTTCTAGAAATGAGTTTCAGGGAGTTCAGCGTTCGATCCCAACACGGGAAAAATGTGGGTGGAGATTAGCTAGGAATGGGCGGGGCATAACTATGACGGGATCCATCCATTGCTTTATGAAAGTTTAACCCTTTAATGCTAAGGCCGGCCAAAACCGGCCTCTGCAGTCGGCTTGAGGAATGTTCATTTACTGGCCAAGAAGACTATTTTTAACCAGAAATATGGTTGCAATACAACCATGAAGCTCGACTTTATAATGAACTATGAAGCTTTACTTCAACCATAAACTAAATAGAGAAGGCTTATCAATACAGTTATCCATGACCTTTGACCTTTTGGTCCCAACGTAATTGTCTCATCCCCTCTCATTAGCAAGTATTCAAGTTTGGGTGCAGCATGATTAACACAACATGGAGATATAAACTGCTAAGTTGAGGTAAAAGCAAAATGTTATTGTTGAGACAACCCTTGAGTTTTGTGATTATCACACTGACCTTGACCTTTTGATGTCAATGTGACTGTGTTATGCCATCTCATTATAAGGAAGGACGTGTCCAAATGTGGGCCCTGTATGCTTAACCAAACATGAGATATAAACTGCTAAGTTGAGCTAAACACAAAATTTTAGCTTTGATAAAAACTACGTTTTAGCAAGGACCCAATGACCCTGGCCGTTGACTCCAGTGTCGTTTTCACCTGTGACAAAGAAGCATGTGTCAGATTTGGCTTCAGTATGATTAAGCAAACAAGAAATATAAACAGTGAAGTTGAGATAAGCACAAAGCGTTACAGTTCGAACTAGAGCCTACTGTCATAGGGTTCATCTTGCCATATTGGGTTGAAATCCATCAAGCAGCTACGGAGATGCGTTTTGACAATTTGCGGCACATTTTGCATAAAATCTTAGATTTTCAGCCAAAATATTTTGGCTCCTTCCATCCAAATTTGATTGAAATCGGTCAAAGAATAAAGGAGATCCAATTTGATGGACAGACAGTGGAAGGATGGACAGATGAACGAACGATGGATGGCCGTCATGGCATAAGGTTATTTGGCCCTTTGGGCCATGTGAGATAAGAAATGTTTTTTCCCAAGACCTCAATGACTTTGGACCTTTTGACCCCGTAGGACACTGCGTCATGGTCCTTCATTATAAGGACTGCTGGTATGATCAGCGAACGAAAAGAAGAAGAAGGAAGCATGTGTTATGTTTGGGCCCAGTATGATTAGCCAAACATGAGATATGAACTGACAAATTGAGCTAAACACAAAATGTTAATGCTGGAAAAAACCCAGTCATAAACTAATATCACAACAACATTGACCTTTGACCTTTTAGCACAAAGGACATTGTGTCGCATCCTCCATATAAGGAAGCATGTGTACAAGTTTGGATTCAGGAAGATTAAGCAAACATGGGATATGATCAGCTAAGTTGAGCCAAACAAAATGTTTATGTAAAACACGAGGCCCAAGGTGTGGTGCTCACCTGGACCATTGGCATTTAAACCATTTGCATTTAAATAGACATGATGGATTATTCTGGGAAAGTCCAAGATGGCCACCAAAAAATTGACCAATCAAGACTCTTGCTTAATATGTTGAAGCCTACCATCATAGGATCGTTCCACCCAAGTTTGTTGAAATCGGGTTATTGATTGAAGGAGTACCGTTTTTAAATGGCTCCAGAAAACTATCAGAAAATCAGAGATTGCTGCCAAACATTGACCTATCGAAATTCTGAATAGATTTCTAGAGGCTATGACAATAGGATCCTTCAAGCCAAAATTGGTTGAAATTGCCCAAACAATTAATGACGAGTAGCATTTTATATGAATTCCCATTTATCGGAAAACCAGAGATGGCCACCATCATAATCAAGCCGTCAAAATTTTGTATACAAGTTCTGAAGCGTACATGCCTAAGGTTCTTCCAGCTGAGTTTGGTTGAAATCGGCCAAGCGGTTAATGAGGAGTAGCCCTTTACCTGATTTTCCAAAATATTCAGAAAATCCAAAATGGATGTCAGAAAAATTGACCGATCAAAATTCCATATGAGACTTCTAAAGCCTACCTCCCTAGGCTCGGTCTAGCCCGTCTGGTTGAAATCGACCAAGTAGTTAATGAGTAGATGATTTTCAACCATTTTTGGGGAAATTCAAGATGGCCATCAAATAAATTGACCAATCAAAATTCTATATAGAAGCTCTGAAGCATCCAGCCGAATTTGCTTGAACTCGTTCACGCGGTTAATGAGTAGTCTAACTGATTTCCCAAATTTTTTCAGAAAATCCAAGATGGCCGCCGGAAAAATGGACCAATCAAAATTCTGTATAAATGATCTGAAATCTACTAGCCTAATATCCGTCAAGCCAAGTCTGGTTGAAATTGCTCAATTAGTTAAAGAGGAGTAGTGTTTTAAATGATTTGCCACCATTTTTCAGAAAATCCAAGATGCTTGCCGGAAAAATAGACCAGTCAAAATTCTGTATATAAGTTCTGAAGCATACTAGGATAGAGTTCTTTCATCCAAGTTTGATTGAAATCGGCCCAGTGGTTATCAAGGAGTAGGCTTTTAACTGATTTCCCACAACATTCAGAAAATCCAAGATGGCCGCTGGAAAAATGGACCAATCAAAATTCTGCATACATGTTCTGAAATCTACCAGCCTAGTATCCTTTCAGCCAAGTCTGGTTGAAATTGCTCAAGCAGTTAATGAGTAGTGTTTTAAACGATTTCCCGTCATTTTCCAGAAAATCCATGACGGTTGGCAGAAAAATTGACCAACCAAAATTCTGTATATATGTTCTGAAGCCTACCCTCATAGGGTCCTTCTAGCCAAATTAGTTTGAAATCCGCCTAGCGGTTAATTAGGAGTAGCATTTTTAAGCACAAATTTACACAGATGGATGCCAGACAACGGACGGACGGATGATGGATGGTCGCCATGCCATAAGCTCACTTGGCCATTCTGGCCAGGTGAGCTAAAATCCTAGTTTTTACTAACGTTATAATAATCTTGACCGTTGCCCTTTTGACCCAACATCATTGTATGATGCTCTTCAATTACATGGAAGTATGTGTCAGAGGTTGCGTCCAATATACTTAGCCAAAGATGAGATGTGTAATACGCCACAGCTGTCTGTAAAAGTCGCCCAGCAAAGATGGTCCATGTTTGGTCATGTGCTAAGGATGCCAGAAGACACCCCAGCACAGAGAGCCTTAGAATTCACCCTACTCGGAGCCAGCAAATACAGAGCCAGGATAGGACGTCATTGCATAAATCTGCTAAGCATGCTACGAAGTGACCTCAAGAAAACAGGATTAGGTACACTCAAGTCAAGAATGGACCTGAGGAAGCCAAGGATTTTGGCTGAGGACAAGACACAGTGGACAAAAGTGAAGAAGGACTGATTGCAGCTGTAGGATGTTTCTACTACTACAGCTGCAGAATACAGTAATCATGCATACAAAAATGAGATATAAACTGCTAATTTGAGCTAGATGCAAAATGATAATATTGAAAAAGCAGTTTTTATCAATGTCACAGTTACCTTGACCTTTTGATCCCAAGGTGATGCAGCTCATTATAGGGAACCTTGTCTCCAAGTGTCAGTCCAATATTATCCACCAAAGTTGAGATATGAACTACTATGCAGAGCCAAATGGAAAATGTTAATGTTGAAAGAACAAAGATTTGACAAAGGTTAAAGTGACATTGCCCTTTGACTCAAGGTCATTCTACGATGCTGTGTCATTATAAAGAAACATGTGACCAAGTTTGGGTACAGTATAATTAACCAAAGATGCGATATAAGCTGCTAAGTTGAGTTAAATGGAAAATGTTAATGCTGGAAAAAAAAGTTTTTAGCAAGGTCAGTGACATTGACCTTTGACCGCAAGGTAATTATGTGATGCCATGTCACTATAAGGAATCATGTGTCCAATTTGTGTCCAGTATGATCAACCAAAGAGGATATATACAAAAATGTTGAGTTAAACACAAAATGTTAATGTTGAAATAAACAAGGTTTTTACCAAGGTAACAGTGACCTTGACTTTTTTACCCCAAGGTCATTGTGTGATGCTGTGTCATTATAAAGACGTATGTGTCCGCGTTTGGGTCCAGTATGATTAAAAGAACATGAGATATAAACAGAAAAGTCAAGATAAATGCAAATTGGACGACGCTGCCACCACCACCACCGCCGCCGCCGGACGACGTGCAGGGTATCACAATAGCTCATTTTACTTCGTAAAGTTGAGCTACAACGTTTACCATTGGAATGACTGGCTCAATAACTGGTTGTAAATTTCCGCCAAAATAATCATCTGTTGGGGTGTAAATGGACATTCAAGACAAGCTCTACAAATCTTAATTTTCTAAATACCTCTTGATTCTTAAAGGCTTAATGATAGAGAGGAACGGTCATGCATGAATGAATTCAACCACAGATAATTGTTTGTTTGTTTGATTTATTTTGTTTAAATAATATCACAGCAATCTTATTTTCGACTGACGTTTTAATTTAACTAATACTGGCTTGTAAAAAAGATTCTAATGTATTATTTCTATTCATTTGATATTAAAGAGAACAAAAATTGTGCTAGTGGTCAGTCATTCTATCCTAATTTATCAAAACTTGCCACTAGCGAGCGATTATTACAGATATTTTACAATATTGTATTTTATTCATCACTTTCTTCTAACAGGTTTACTGTTAGACTTTTAACATTGTAATACAATTGAGGGATCTGAACTGTCGCCCAAGTAAACAAGAGGCCCAAGGGGCCTGTGTCGCTCACCTGGAGCACTATGTCTTTTTGTCAAAATTGTTGGTGGGTGGTTTAGGAGTAGTCTTTTAAATGAGTTTGTGAACATTTTTGCAAGTTCAATATGGCCGCCAAACACACTACATTTTTATTGGACCACTGCGGCCATGTTTCTGACATAGCTCCTTCCCTTGAACAAACTTTAATGGCCCTCTGTGCCTAATCATATCTCCCAAATTTCGGCCCAATCCAGTCAGTGGTTCTGGAGCTGTTTTGCCAAAAAACAGGTTATCCAAGTTGGCCGCCAAACAATTTGTCCAATCAAGTTCCCATGAACAAACTTGGTGCATCTCTTGCCCTAGATGATATTTCATGTGTTTTGAATTGATCCTCAAGCGATTTTGGAGATAAAGATTTTTAAAGACATTTCTAAAAACTGACCAAAATCCAAAATGGCATGAGAATACATTTTAAATTTCCCATTGCTTTAGTATGGGAGATTTTGGCGGGTAAATGAGCCAAGATGGCCACTAAACCGTTTATCCGACAGTCTCGAAAATGGCAAATTTGAAATCACAATACGCAAAAAACTACATAAAAACAATTTCAGCCTCAAAATGTAACAAATAAAAAAATCCAATATGGCCACCAAAAACACGCTATATATTGATTGGGCCATGGCGGCCAGGTTTTTTGGCGGATCAACTTCTCTTGAACAAAGTTTAATGGCCTTAGTGCCGCATCATATATCACAAATTTCAGCTTGATCGCTTCAGCGGTTCTGGGAAAGAAGTTGTTTTTGCAAAAACGAGGTCATTCAAGATGGCCACTGAACCATTTCGTCAATCAAGTTCCCTTGAACAAACTTAAGTCAGCTCTTGCCCTAAATCATATTTCATGAGGTCTGAATTGATCCCTCAAACGATTTTTAAAGACATTTCTAAAAATCAGCCAAAATCAAAGATGGCCGCCAGCCAAATTGGCTAATCGGCTTCATTTGAACGCAATGGAATCTCCATGCCCTAAGGATGCTTCTTGCCAAATAGAATTGAAATCGGCCCCGTAGTTCTCGAGAAGACATTTAAATTTCCCATTCATTTAGTATGGGAGCTTTTGGCGGGAAAATGATAAAGGATGGCCACCAAACCGTTTATCCGACAGTTTGAAAATTGCAAATTTGAGATCAGAATACCCAAAAACCTATATTAAACCAATTTTGACCTCAAAATTCACCAAGTAAAAAAATTCAATATGGCCGCCAAACATGCTTATATTTTGATTGGCCCACTGCGGCCATGTTTTTTGACGGATCAACTTTTCTTGAACAATCTTTAATGACCCTTAGTCCCTAATCAAATATCGCAAATTTTGGCCTGATCGCTTCATGGGTTCTGGGGAAGAAGTCGTTTTTGCGAAAACTAGGTCATCCAAGATGACCACTGAACCATTTGGTCAATCAAGTCCCCTGAAAAAACTTGGTTCAGCTCTTTCACTAAATCATATTTCGTGAGCTCTGAATCGATCCCTTAAACGGTTTCGGAGAAGATTTTTAAAGACGTTTCTAAAAATTGGCCGAAATCCAAGATAACCACCAGCCAAATTGGCCGATCACCTTCATTTAAACAAAATGGAATCTCTATGACCTAAGGATGCTTCCTGCCAAATATAATTGAAATTGGCCCAGTAGTTCTCGAGAAGACATTTTAAATTTCCCATTACTTTAGTATGGGAGCTTTTGGCGGGAAAATGATCCAAGATGGCCGCCAAACCATTTATCCGACAGTTGCGAAAATTGCAAATTTGAGATTGGAATACCCAAAAACCTATATCAAACAAATTTCGGCCTCAAAATCCATCAAATACAAAAATCCAATATGGCCGCCAAACATGCTATATTTTGATTGGCCTACGGCGGCCATTTTTTTTTGATGGAGCAACTTCTCTTGAACAAACTTTCATGGCCCTTAGTTCCTAATAATATCTTCCAAATTTCGGCCTGATCCCTTCAGCGGTTCTGGAGACAAAGTTACTTTCGGTAAAACTAGGTCAACCAAGATGGCCACCGAATCATTTTACCAATCAAGTTCCCTTTTAGAAACTTGGTTCACCTTTTGCCCTAGATCATATTTCATGAGGTTTGCTTCAATCCATCAAGCGGTTTTGGAGAAGATTTTTGAAAACGTTTCTAAAAATCGGCCAAAATCCAAGATAGCCACCGGCCAAATTGGCCGATCGGATGCTTACTGCCAAATATAATTGAAATCAGCCCAGTGGTTCTTAAGAAGTTGCCGTACGCTGGATGGTCGCCATGGCATAAGCTCACTTGGCCATTCTGGCCAGGTGAGCTAATAATGTTATACTGAATTATGTCACACGTAGGTTAGCATCACAATACATAGTGATGTATCAAACTTTGTGATGAACATTAAAAAGTTTGTCATGAGTACCAACTGCATGTCTGATGGATTTAATATTTAATAAAAATTATGTTGAATATTTTGAAACTAATTTGAGTGGGTCAGTAAAATTAGTTTCAAAATATTCAACAGCTTATCGGCCAAGTTAACTAGAGATTGGGATGCTGGAATTCAGGTTTCAAAGCATATAAACTGAGTACAACATGCAAAAAAAGCGAGCGGATATTGGCTAGAAATGGCGGGGCACAGCTGAAAATGGCCGGCATAGCTGGAAATGGCAGGGCATAGCTAGAAATGGTGGGAACATAGCAGGAAATGGTGGGGCATAGCTAGAAATGATGCAGCATAGCTAGAAATGGTGGAGCATTGTTAGAAATAACGGGGCATACCGTAGCTAGAAACAGTGGAGCATTGCTAGAAATGATGGAACATTGCTAGAAATGACGGGACATAGCTAGAAACGGTGGAGCATAGCTAGAAGTGTTAGGGCATTGCTCGAAACGGCGCATAGCTAGAAATTGTGGAGCATAGCTAGAAATGGCACCTCATAGCGTGTAGGTTCAAAACTCATCAAGATCTGGATCGGACAAGAATTTTTTTTTTTAATTTTAGCTTTTCAAGGGAGATAATGCGAATATGGGTGGATTTTGCCGAAATTAAATCATGACACTTCGTCTCTCCCTAACACATCTGCTGACAACAAATTGTGAGCGTAGGTTTAAAACACTGAGATATGGCTCACACAAGAAAACTAGGACAAATTTGAGCCTTTCAAGGGAGATAACTCCGGTGGACATCGGCAGATTTTGCCGAAACAAAATCATGACACTTCATCTATCACTAACACATCTGCTGAAAAAAATTGTTAGTGTAGGTTCAAAACTCTGAGATATGGGTCAGACAAGAAAATTTTGACAAATTTTAGCTTTTCAAGTGGAGATAACTCTGGAAAACATGGGCGGAGCTTGCTGAAACGAAATCATGACACTTTATCCATCCCTAACACATCTGCTGAGAAAAAAAATTGTGAGTTTAGGTTCAAAACTCTTCGCGATATGACCCGGACAAGAAAATTTTGATGAATTTTAGCTGCTCAGGGAGATAACTCTGGAAAATATGGGCAGATTTTGACGAAACGAAGTCATGACACTTCGTCTATCCCTAACACATCTGCTGAAAAAAATTGTTAGTGCAGGTTCAAAACTGTTCTAGATCTGCTCTGGACAAGAAATCAGATGGACGGACTGAGAGCAAGACGGATGGATGGCAAGCGCCATCACATAATACGATCCCGCTTACACGGGCGCATAAAGATGGTGGAGTATAGCAAGAAATAGTGAAGCATAGCTAGGACTGGGGTGGGGGCATAGCTAGAAATGGTGGGCATAGCTGGAAATTGCAGGGGCATAGCTAGAAATGGTGGGGCATGGCTAGAAATGGCGCCTCATAGCTTAAAATGGTGGGGTATATCTAGAAATGGTGAGGCATAGCTGGAAATGGCAGGGCATAGCTAGAAATGGTGAAGCATAGCTGGAAATGATGGGGCATAGCTAGTAATGGCGGGGCATAGCTCGAAAATGTGGGGCATAGCTAGAAATAGTGGGGCATAGCTCGAAAAGGTGGGGCATAGCATAGGTGGAAATGGCGGGCATGGGTGGAAATCGTGGGGCATAGGTGGAAATCATGCAGCATAGCTAGAAATGGCGGGGCATAGCCCAAAATGGCGGGGTATAGCTGGAAATCATGGGGTATCGCTGGAAATCGTAGGGTGAAGCTAGAAATTGATCCCTCTATAAATTGTATAATAACTACATCTTCAGCCAGCTGTGTTGGGTTTTTCAGATAAATCTTGAAATAAAAGATTGCGCTGAGTGCTTATCCGTGACTCAGAAAGTTTGAATGACTGTTCAAATGACTGATTTTTCTCTGCCTTTTATACCCTATGGCCTGGGCACCAGTTGGGTGATGAGTGTCCCTAAAATCAGTCACCAGACACCGGTTGTGGGCTTGGTGTCCTTTTCGATTAGAGAGGGGCACCGATTGTTGTCCTTTGTAACACAGAATGTGGAATGATCAGTGTCCTCTGTGATACTGATGAGGAATAATCGGTGTCGTGTTGGTACCAGACATGTATGCATTTTGAGACTGGTTGGGGCACTGTGTGCACCAGCGGTGTCCTTTTTGGGGCACCGGGGATTTGTAGAATGGTGTCCTAGTGACACTGAGACTGAAAAAGAGGAGCTGTGTGCCCTGTATTTTTCAGAAACTGAACTGAATGGCCTCTATCTCAAGAGCCCCTTGGATGGTGTGGTAACAACTTGCTTCTGATCAGGCAGGGGTGTGGTAAAAACTTGCTTCTGATCATGCAGAGGTGTGGTAACAACTTGCTTCTAATCAGGCAAGGGTGTGGTAACAACTTGCTTCTGATCACACAGGGGTGTGGTAACAACTTGCTTCTGATCAAGCAGGGGTGTGGTAACAACTTGATTCTGATCAGGCAGAGGTGTGGTAACAACTTGCTTCTGGTCATGCAGAGGTGTGGTAACAACTTGCTTCTGATCAGGCAGGGGTGTGGTGACAAATCCTGAGATAAGATAGGTGTGGTATTATGTAAACATGCTGACCTCCTAAGCTTAAAGTTTTGGTTTCACAAATCAGGAGAGACAGTCGGATACTTTTGAAAACTCCATCAAACCGCCATACTTATCTCCACTTATGTAGGTGTATAAACGTGTACCAATATAAAAGCAGCAGTAGGTCTGTTATATTCCCAGACCTGCCAGGATTTAAAGGGTTATTAGAGTAGTGAGGGCAGTAGAAATATTTTAGCCTTTTTACTTTAGTGCACCACAGCAATAAGACATCAGTTTCTTTGCTATTGACATGATAGAATACTGACATCAGAGTGCTAAGAGTTAAGCAGAACCACGTACCGGTATATGTCTACATACCAGGTGTTTGGTTGTGGTGGGATATGAACAGAAAGACAAATGAGATATGTGGGTGGGACAATGGTTGGCAATCTATATTACATCTATATTATTTCAGGTGACTGATTTGAACAACTCTATAAGGCCATAATGCATATGGTACAGTACAGCCCAGAAAGAACTTATCCAGCTCCCAAAACAAAACTTACTTTTAGATATTTTGGACTTAATGTAATTGGAAGAATCAGTAAGAATTTGAAGAATTTTCACAAACTTCATCACCGTTAAAATTTTGACAAAATCAGAAATTCTGACATTTCATGATCATATGAATCATCAACCGCATAGATTCAGATTATGCCACATGTTTTCAGAACAGATGAACCTGCCATCTAATACAGATATGAAACAGGACATCACCTCTGATCCAAGCTGTAGTTTAATCCACCATTAGTCTTTCCCTTGCATCTCATTAACCCTATAATGGTCAAACTGGCTGAAACCAGCCTCTGCTATGGTCTTGTAGAATGTCCATTTAGAGGCTGAGAAAATAATTTTTTTAAATTTAGTATTAGAATGACTGGCTCGATAACCATGCTAGTCATTCCAGTGGCAAATTTAAAAAAAAAAATTTCTCTAATTTTTGAAAATTTACCACTGGAATGACTGGCTCGGTTATCGAGCCAGTCATTCCAGTGGTAAATTTTCAAAAATTTGAGAAAATATTTTTTGAAAATTTGTGACTGGAGTGATAAATTTTCAAAAATCTTTTTCTCTCAGCCTGTAAATGGACACACAATAAGAAAATATTTAAATTTTCTTGACCAAATTGGACCATTAAAGGGTTAATATGATGGTATATGAATGATCTCTCGTGAGCGATCAATGATCAACAGCAAAGTATTAGTCATGAAATTAATTCATAAGATAACAACGATGATACACACGAGGAAGTTACTCCATGATTCTCATGGGAAATGGAAAATTACTCAATGTCACAAAATTTACTACCGGTATTCAGGAATTCGAAAATATCAAATAACATATTTTATTTTATCTAAATTATACAAAAGCATCGTTTGGAGTGATTTGATCCTTTCCTGTCCCATTCAATTGAAGAATCACCGTGAAGAATTTTTACAAATTTCTGCGTGCATATCTATAAACCCTATAAGTTATAAATAGATGGTTATACATTTTAGTCTTATGACTGGGGACAGTGATATACAATGTAGTACATCCCTACAACACATGGCTACACAAACACTGATGATGGTTTATAAATGTTAATATTCTACTACATCACATTGATGATATCAGAACATTACCCCGGCACACAAACACTAATGATGATGTACCATTGTTAATACTTTACAACATTACACTGGCACACAAATAGTGATGATGTCACTACATTATACCTGCACACAAATACTGATCGTGTACACATGCTAATATATACATGACTACCGTACAAATATTGATGATGTCACTACATTCACTGGCACACAAATACTCATGATGATGTACACGTGTCATCACCAAATAGCACACAAATATCGATGTTGTCACTACAAATACACATGATGATGTACATGTGTCATCGCCAAATACTGATGATGAAATATATATACACATGCTAACTAACAGCTGTTCAATCATCAAATCTTTCTTAGAATAATTTGTTTGAAAATTGTTCAAATATACTTACTATACAATCGGCACATTTCTCAAGTCAGAAATTAACAGCTGTAGACCTCAATACATCCACAGATCATATTGATTCAAGGCTTAATGCATACGTGTCATATTGAAATATTACACTTAACCATGTAATCATCAAACCGGTCAGAACCAGTCATGTGCAATGTCCATTTGCTGCAGACAAGCGAAGACTATTTCTGAAATTTTATCACAGAAATGACTGGCTCAAGAACCGAGCCAGGCATTCCAGTGATCAAGGTTCAGAAATAGTCTTCTCTTGGCCACCAAATGCAAATTCAATAAGGAAAAGTTCAAATTTTCTTGAACAATCGTGTCTATTAAAGTGTTAAACTGAAGTGATGATAGATGGGACGAGTGCTAAGTGATGAATATTACCAAGCTGACACAAGTACATAGGTCATTACATCTACACATTCTATAGTAATCTCTAGCTTACATTAACCCTACTGATGCTGCTGCTGCTGCTGCTCAACTTTTGGAGGAAAACTGAGATATCTGAACATCAACCCTTTCACCGACAATTCCCTGAAAAAGTAAATTCTTTCTGATGCCTAGCATATTCTGTTGAATATTTTAAAGTTAATATGACTGGAAGCCATCACTGCCTAAGCCAGCAACAGCTTCCAGTGATATTAATGTTTAAATATTCATCAGCTGTATTATTGTCTTGAAATTGAGATATGGAGAATTCATCGATGAAACAGTTACTACAGCAGCAGCAGCAGCATCGCGTATACAAGGATCATCAGTTATCACTTTAATAGGAACTGAGCCAGACCATTCAGCAGCAACAGGTTTAATTTCTGTGTAAAACAGTGCATGCTTTCATAAAGTACAAACGAGTGAAGGACACTGCCAATGTTTCTGAGCAATCAGCTGAAACATAGGTAATCTCCTTCGTTTCTCGTTGCCTCTCTCCACCTAGGAGTATAAATGGGTACTTTTTAGTGTAAAAACTGAGGAAGTTACCAATAATAGACTGAAATATAAACCAGCCAAATATGGTGTGAATGGGGCCTGGAATCAGGGACTCGCCAATTAAATCAATAACTTCTTCTAAATGATAGAGATTCCAGGCTTTGGATGGGACAATAACTCTTTCGACCTATCTCAACATGAGTAGTGCGTGTGCAAAATAACATGGGCATAAACTACATTAGGATATCAGTAGTGAACACATTCTGATAATGATGCTTGTGAATGAGACACAGACAATAAGCATCATGCAATTATGCAAACAGATAACTATTGTCATAAAAATCAGTCATTTGTGCACTGCTTAGACAACTGAACCATCATTTATTTCCTTATCTGAATCATAATCATAGTCTAATATGACATTATATATCATGGACAACAAATCTTATCTTGTGTTTAGTGCTGCTCATTTAACAAGAGAACCCAAGGTCTTGCAACAGCGGCCAATCAAATTAGTTTAATAAATTTTTCTACAGCATGTTTATTAAATAGTAAAGACATGATTCGTACAACAACGCTTAGTCCATCATCAATTAAGCGTCCGTGATGAAGTTATCTACGTCATTCATGACATCATTGATTATTACGTCATCCTACATGTCACGTGGTTGATTATGACATCAAATTTTCAAAAATAGTCTTCTCTTTCTCTGCAAACGGACATTTTCAATGAGAAAATTCCAATTTTCTTGACCAAATTTGAGGGTTAAAGGGCTAATCACCAAGGGAGAATTTGACAATAAATGATCAACCTATATATCTGCAAGGAACCTAAGATACTATGAACTATGATACGGTATACATTTCTCACCTGTCAACAGTGAGGCATGTGCCGAGTGTGCATAGGGTCCAGCCTAATAAATCATACTCTATAAAGATTTGAATAGCGGATTCCTTTGAATAACATTGAGGCTTTATGGACATGTATTATTTATAGACCATGACCACACAAAAATAAATTTCACCCTTTAAACCTTTCACCGTTGAACTCCCCATATCTCATTTTCACGGAAACCTTATACGAAAACTTGAATATTTTGAAATTAATTTGACTGGAATAAGCTTTATAGCATAAAGAATTTACTTTTTCAGGGATCTGTCGTTGAAAGGATTGGTCAAGATGGTTAACACCAGCCTTTGCAGTTGTCTTAAGTAATACCAATTTGCAGACAAAAGAGAAACTATTTTTTTTTAATTTTACCGCTGGAATGACTGAGTCAGTTGTTTCAATGGTCATCTCTTGACCAATTTTATCTTTTAAAGGGTTTACGTCCTATTCAAATGGGCGTATTCCATATCTGTTTATTACATGTTTAACCCATTAACACTCATATCAGCCAAAAACTACTTCTGCCGTAGCCTTGAGAAATGTTCATTTCCAGGTCAAGACTATTTTTGAAAATTTACCACTGGAATGACTGGCTCGATATCCGAGCCAGTCATTCCAGTCGTAAATTTTCAAAAATAGTCTTCTCTTGGTCTGTAAGTGAAAATTTTCTTGAACTAATTCGGGTATTAAAGGGCCAAAGCGTTTTAAATCTGACAGACTGAATGTAATAAATTACTGGGGTCATGAACAATATTTTGTGAATAACCCTCAAAAGGTCGAGTATAATAGGATAATGAGGATAATATGCCTGCTACCTATTGCTGCTCTCTGGCAGCAACAGCTTCCAGGCAAATTACAGTTTTCCTACAAAGTGACTTTGAAAATGTCATTCTGGTATTTCACGGCTACAAGGGTTAGAGTTTAAAGATGAAATATCCTGATGTTATTAACATGTGACAGGCCATCTCAGTTTGAATAGGAATGAAACTTAAGCCTTGATGATGTCTCATTAATGGAGATGAACTCTTGAACTTGACCCTATCTCCCCTTTGCTGAATCTTTATAGTGCTTATCTTAGACATAAATAAGATGGTCTAAGCATCAATAGCTAATGCATCTTGGGAATTTCCAGAAATTATCTCTTCTAAGGTAGATAACTACGCAGTAACATAAACTATTATTTATTAAATTAAATAAGTACTAATGATATGGTGATCTGAGAAGCAGAAAGGCAGGAATATATACATCTGCGTAAAGTGAATAAAAGACCATGCATCCATGTTTCACGCACGCACGCATGCGCGCACACACCACACGTACGTACACACGCGCCACTAAGCATGTAGTCTTTCAATGGTAAGAAGAAAATATGTGTGTGCATAGATCACAATCAGATCAATGATCATATCTCAAGTCTTTTCAAAATAATTTCTCTTCCTTCCCGTTAATACGTACTTAGAGATCACAGCTAGAGTTATCCCCTCTTCTTTGTTCATGGCTTCCAGACAGCTGAATACATGTCAGAATGCAAACTTCAAAGGACATATTTTAAGTTATCTTCAAAACATTAAATTAGCCTAATTATGGTGTTTTTGCCTTTACACATGGCTCTTGTTTCATTATGGTGACAGTGATCATGTTATTTTATACATGTATATATTATACTGAAAAGCATGTGTGTTTGTCACATTTTCATTGCGTGGAGTGAGATATCACGGGCATTCATTTTCACCTTGCCGTTTAACCCTCGAATTTGTTCAAAAAGATTTTGATTTTCTCATATAAATTTCCATTTGCAGACCAAGAAGACTATTTTTTTAAATTTACAAATGTAATGACTGGCTCGGCTATCAAGCTAGTCATTCCAGTCATAAATTAAAAAAAGTCTTCTGTTGGTCTGTAAATGGACATTTTTCAAGACCACTGCGGAAGCCGTTATTGACTGATATAAATGTTAAAGGGTTCATATTGGAGCAACAGCTAGTGTACATGTCTTATATGCATAGACAGGGAAGGTAATGTTTCGCATACATCATCATGACTGTGACCTTTGATCTTTGAATTCTTACTCACCACAAGAGCAAAACTTCCCTGCACAGTTGTTGAACTCGTGTAGAACTTGAGTTATTGTACCGAGACAGACAGAAGGATGGACGGACAGGCATATGGATGGATGCATGGACGGGCCACACAGACACAGACCGACAGAGAGACAGGCAGACAAACAAACAGACAGACAGACAGACAGACAGACAGACAGACAGACAGACAGACAGACAGACAGACAGATTACAATCAACACATTATGGATGACAGTAATTTAACCTTTTAACAATCAGCTATTTCAGTAATAAATTTTCAAAAATACTATTCTCTAGCTCTACAAATGGACAATAAGTGATGGTATACAAAATAAATTCACAAGGAACACTAGTGTAGTATTAATGAAACCTTGGGAGGAACTGATGAGAAAAAAGGGCCCAAGAATAAGATTAAATGTAAAAAAGTATGTGAAAATATGTATAAATCTCAAAATTTGAAATAGTCCTGATGCATCTTAACCATTAAATTTGTTCAAGAAAATTTCAATTTTCTCATAGCAAATGACCATTTGGAGAAGACCATTTTTGACAATTTACCACTGGAATGACTGGCTGGGTTATTTAGATTTAAGACTTTAGCTCTGTTTTGTGGAAATGCTGTGGTGCAGATGGGTGTATCCCGTGTCAGCTGCGGTGTGCCGCCTACACTCATGGCATTTGTTTGCGTGCTGAATTGTGGAGGCCGTATTTATTTGTTTGGAGAATGGAATTTTATAGTCTTTATGGTATATGTACCAGGTAAGTTTTTTAATTCCGACATATTTCTGATTTAATATCTCAAAACAAGTTTCGTCTGCTAATGCTAAACTTCAATCAAAATCATTTAAGACTCGATCCATTTAAACTGAGTCAATCAGAAAACTAATACTTTGACATCATAATATTACACGGACCAATCGTACATCACGTTACATTCATCAGCTCCGTTCTCGTGCTTTCTAAAATGGCTGCTGTCCCAACAGGTTTACGGTTTGTCATACGCTTAATTAACTGCCGATTTACAGCTAGAATCAGCGAGAATGAATAGGGTTGTCATTCATATTTCTACAACAATTAATGTAACAGCTTTCAAGAGATACTATTAAATGGTTAGAGTTTTTCGTGAAGAAATAGCGTTTACAAAATCTCTGGTGGTGGTTACCGATCGATCGCCGAAGCATCCTCCCTTTCTATAGTAGTAGTAGTAGTAGTAGTAGTAGTAGTAGTAGTAGTAGTAGTAGTAGTAGTAGTAGTAGTAGTAGTAGTAGTAGTAGTAGTAGTATATATATATATATATATATATATATATATATATATATATATATATATATATATATATATATATATATATATATATATATATATATATATATATTTATATATATATACACCTGTGCAAAGGTTAAGCACCAGCAAAAACAATAGAACGTAGAAACATGATGGTACAACTAGGCTGCCATACTTTTTGTCCCCGCGTTAGCTGACATAATTCCAAGTACGAAATGCACATGCATGCATGACTTCACGCCGCTTGATGTCCGTGCGTGGCGGGAAACAGCACACGTGTTCAGTTATGTAAAAGTCCAGTTTGAGGTGTAGAACATTACATACAGATTTAGGCGACAAGATTAGGAATTTTGTGTTCATGACCGTGGTTTATTTGTACAGAGAGAATTAGCTCTTGATTGTGAACCGCTATGGCAAGACAAAGGTTAAGTGATCGTGTGAAATGGCAAATCATAGGCATGCATACCACTGGTATGTCATGCAGAGAGATTGGCAGACAGCTGAACATTAACCATACTGTAATCAGTCGTTTGATTGCAAAACATGGGCAAACTAACGAGGTGAAGGACAGGCCTAGATCTGGAAGACCGAAGAAGACTACTGCCCGTGATGATCGAGCCCTAGTACGCCTTGTTAGGAGATCTCCATTCACCAACAGCAGAGTGCTCAGCCAGCAATGGGAAACGCGCAATAGAGTGTCAATGTCTACCGTCAAAAGGAGACTGTATGCAGCTGGCATGAAAACTAGGAGACCTGTCAGACGTCCTCTCCTCACTGCACACCACAAAGAGGAGCGTCTGAGGTGGTGCAACGAAAGAAGACACTGGAACATGAGATCCTGGAGACAGGTACACTGGTCCGATGAAAGTCGGTTCCTGCTTCATGCCACAAATGGTCGAACTCGTGTATGGAGGTCCAGACGCACGGCGTACGACCAACGTAACATCATGGAAGAAGTTCCATTTGGTGGAGGTTCCGTTATGATATGGGGGTGCATCTCATTTGATTGTAAGCTGGATCTGTTGACTGTACCTGGAACACTAAATGGACAAAGATATCAAGATTCCATACTGGATAGAGTTGTGGTCCCTCATTTTGTAAATCATGCACCTGGAACCCACCCTATATTCATGGATGACAACGCCCGACCACATCGTGCTAGAGCTGTGCATGAATACCTCCGCCAGAATGCCATCGAAACCCTACCATGGCCAGCAAGGAGCCCTGACATGAACCCTATTGAGCATATCTGGGACATTCTGGGAAACATGGTGAGAAGGAGGGATCCTCCTGTGCAGAACCTACAGGAATTAACAGACGCACTCCATCTTGAATGGCAACGAATACCACAATGGCGTATCAGTCGGTTGGTGACCAGCATGAGACGTCGTGTCCAGGCCGTCATCCAGGCACAAGGTGGATATACCCGGTATTAATAATGACAGTCTCAAACTCGTGCACAGATGTTAAACTTCGTTTTCAGACACCATTAATGACAATCTAGCCACGTGTGTCAACTGTAGGGCAATAGTTGTCAGTTGTGTCAACGTAACCATATTCAGGCCTCGTTTTCAAGTTCAAACAAAAACATACAGTGTTTCCCCACCATCATAATCAGCATTCCTCTAGTTGCATTATTACCTCTTGCACTAAGATGGATGGGTACATAAATGTTTATGCTATTGCTTTCTTCATAGCACATGAATATACCCTCGCATGTGCGTAAAGATAGGGTGGTGCTTAACTTTTGCGCAGGTGTATATATAAAGCCGAACAGCAACAAGTGGACGACGGGCATGCAGTCCAGCGTCATGGAGTCTGTTTCGCACAGTTTGTGCATGCACTGTAGTGCCGGTAGTGGTGGTGTGCAAATTACGGGACAGCCGCGGCACAGTCTCAAACCTCTGACGTCGTGATGACGTCACTAAGTAGCGGTCTTCTAGTGGTGTTGTTGCTCTAGGTCTGCCAGATCGTGGTCGGTCATTAACATGTCCAGTTTCCTGCTCACGTTGGCGGAGATGGGAAATGGTTGAGGCGTGAACATTAAAATGTCGAGCAACAGCGCGAATGCTCTGCCCAGCAGCGAGTCTTCCCATTGCTTCATGGCGCTGATTTTCGGGTAACCCTGGGCGGCGGCCCATGTTCGGTAGGGTAAACTTTTAAGCGTTTTCTGTTAACATTCGTTATCTGCTTTTGCAATATTGTGAATTTTTGCCTTCGCTACCCACCAATGTGGGCCAGTGCATAAAAAATGCATTTTCACATGCAGTAAGCGTGCGGCCGAGAAATGCAAGAAATGATTTGTATTTCTTCATGATCAGCGAGACATTACATTGACGAAACATGCCTGCAAGTTATAAATGGATGCATAGTTTTAATATAACAAACCAAACTTCACTGTTGCTAAACCTTTTGGCTCAGTGTATATATAGTGTATCATGCTGTCGTCAGTGTTGCGGGCCGGTACGCCAATCTGGTTCACTTTATAGAACCCTGCGTGTTGAATATTACTATATCCATGTATCAGCTGGAGAATGATCCTCATCTCAACACATTTGGAATCTCACCCCTTGTCTAAGGAAGCTGTTTCATCTGAAGTCTGACTCAACTCTATTCAGTACATATATCATTTAACCATTGAACACCGACAGAGCTGTTAACCCATTAACCCTAATATCAGACAAAAATGGCTTTTCCAGTGGGCTTGAGAAATGTCCATTTGCAGACCAAGAGAAGACTATTTTTGAAAATTTATCACTGGAATGACTGGCTTGGTGATAAATCTTGGTCTGCAAATGGACATTTTCTATGTGAAAATTTACATTTTCTTGAACAAATTTAAATTTTAAACAACACATTCATTATTAGCTAATGAATATTATGGTGAGCATGAGCAGTTGATGCATTTGGCAACAACAGGCTCCAGTCAAATTAGTTTCAAATTATACGACAACTTTATCATATGGTTGTCTTCAAATTAAAGACACTGGAATTTCAAGCGCTAAAATACATCGCCTGATCACACATCATAAAGAAGCATCATCGCTTGACCACACATCACAATGAAGGACCATCGCTTGACCACACATCACAACGAAGGACCATCTCTTGACCACACATATAAAAGAAGTGCCATTGCTTACCCCTTTACCACTCATATCAGCCAAAACTGGCTCCTACAATAATCTTGCAAAATGTAAATTTGCAGACCAAGAAGTCTATTTTTGAAATTTTACCACTGGAATGACTGGCGCGATAACCAAGCCAGTCATTCCAGTGGTAAATTTTCAAAAATAGCCTTCTGTTGGCCTGCAAATTTACATTTTCTTTGAGAGAATTGAAATTTTCTTGATCAAATTTAAGGCTTAGAGGGCAAAACCCATATGAGAAAATATACACTCACATTATCTCTGCAGGATGACAACCAGTTTGGTGGGTACAAGGCACAGGGATGGGCACATGATCATAGCAAGATATATGTACGGATGATGGACTGATAAGAAAAATAATAGTCTTCTTCTAAGTTCTGAAGTCCCATCACAATACTCTGACTCTTGTGACAAGAGAATTTTGTACAGATGCACACACACACATACAAGGTGAGCAAGAGGTACAGGATGGATGGATGGATTGATGAATAGGCGACAAAAGAATAATGGAGGAAGCCAGTTTTAGTTATGTTCTGCCAACCTCTAGCTAAGCTCCACCCACACTTTGCCCATTTTGGGATTGGTCGATCCCTGCACGCTTTGAATCTCAAATTCAAGTAAAATATACAGGTAAGCAACAGTGCCCAGTCAAATTAGTTTCAAAATATTCAAGAGCATGTTTATTAAATAGTAAAGACGTACAATTGTTACAACAACACTTAGTCCATCATCAATTATGCGTTCATGATGGTGATCTTAGCCACATCATAATTGATTATGACATCAGCCTACATGTACTGTACATAGCTGATTGTGATGTCATAAAAAGCAGGCCAACATCTCATAGAAAGTCCGACAGTAAATAAAATATTTTACTCTATAATGCATACAGAATGACGCAGTATCAAACAATTACTGCGTAAAACATGTAATTAATATAAATGGAGAAATACTGACCTCTTTCGTGATGAAATGTGAAATGTAATCTTTGAAGCATGAGAACGAGCTACAGTAAAACAGTCATATGATAATGAGATGTTTATGTCACATGATACAACACCAGACACGGTAAATTCCAGACAACTACATTATCTTCTTCACTTATTACGCAGATAAATGACACAGATAATGACTTCTCACTGAGCTCTCACATGCAGTGGGTGATTAATCTAATAAACTCATGAATACTCACTGATACACTAACCCTGTAATGAGACTGTGCCATGAGACCTTAGAGAATAGGGTCATTGGTCAAAATATATGATTAAACCGTTAACCCTTTTTTTCTCATACAAAACATTCATTTGCAGACCAAGATAAGACTATTTTGAAAACTTACCACTGGAATGACTGGCTCGGTTATCGAGCCAGTTATTCCAGTGATGAATTTTCAAAAATAATCTTCTCTAAAATTGGTCTGAAAACGGCCATTTCTCACGACCACTACAGAAGCCTTTTTTTACGATTTGAGTGGTAAAACATTACGGCTTTAACCCGTACAAACCAGATAAAACACCAAATTCTAAATTCTTCATGATGTAAGAATATCTTATTGAATATTTTGAAACTAATTGACTCGGAGCTGTTGTGGTCAATGGCAATAACAGCTCCCAGTCAGATTTGTTCCAAAATATTGAGCAGCTTGTGTTGAGATTGTGACACTGGCATTTCATGGGTTAAAGCCTCTAATATGTACATAATTATGGTATATCAAAACACCACATTCAATGCAATTAACCCTTACCCTTTAAACCTCCAATTTGTTTTAAAATTTCAACTTTTGCAGAGAAAACATTCTTTTACAAACCAAAATGAAGATTATTTTTTAAGATCTACTACTGGAATCAGAGGCTTAGTTATCCAACCAGTCATCCCAGTGGCAAATTAAAAAAAATACCTTTCCTCTTGGTCTGCAAATGGGCATCGCTTAAGAACACTGCACAGGCCATTTTAAGCTGACATGAGTGTTAAACACTCACAACTACCTACTATTATAATAATTTTACTCAAAAGTGATTGCTTCCATAGCTAACATCAATTTTCAGCCAAATTGTTTTAAAAACAAGAATTTTGCGGAATTAAATGTCTCGCCTGTCTCCTGTTTGTCACAGTTACCTTTACATTGGACCTTCTGCCCTCAATATTATCACGCTGCTTCCTAACATTATAGGTAACCATGTATCCAAGTTTAGTGTCAAAAGGCTTAACCAATCCTGAAATATAAGCTGAAAAGTTTTGCTAAATGCAAAAACTTAATGTTGAAATAACAGAGGTCTGCATCAAGGTCACAGTGACCTTGACCTTTGACCTTATGATCCTAACCTCATCAAGCTGCTTGCTATCATTATAGGCAACCATGTATCCAAGTTCAGTTGCAATAGGCTTAACCAATCCTAAAATATAAGCTGAGAAATTTTGCGAAACGCAAAATTTTAATGTTGAAATAACATTGTTCTGTATCAATGTCCCAGTGACCTTGCCCTTTGACCTTGTGACCCAACATCATCATGCTACTTCCTATCATTATAGGTAATCGTGTATCCAAGTTTAGTTGCAATAGGCTTAACCAATCCTGAAATATAAGCTGAAAGGTTTTGCCAAATGCAAAAACTAATGTTGAAAAAGCAGTTCTGTATCAAGGTCACAGTGACCTTGACCTTTGACCGTGTGACACCAACATCATCATGCTGCTTCCTAAGATTATAGGTAACTAGGTATCCAAGTTTAGCTGCAATGGGCTTAACCAATCATGAAATATAAGCTGAGAAGTTTTGCTAAACGCAAAAACTTAATGATGAAATAACAGAGTTCTGTATCAAGGTCACAGTGACCTTGACCTTTGATCTTGTGACCTCAACATCATCATGCTGCTTCCTATCATTATAGATAACCAAGTTTAGTTGCAATAGGCTTAACTGTTCCCGAAATATAAGCCGAGAAGTTTTGCTATACGCAGAACCGTATAATGTTGACGCCGTCGCTGTCGGAATAGTGATACCTATGTCTCGCTTTTTCTGCTTCGCAGGCGAGACAATAAAATATTAACAAAGATTATACCGTGACCTTTGACCCCCATAACCTTGACCGCATGATGTCTGCATGAGCATGCTGCTTCCTTTTGATGTATATCACCATGTACCCAAGTTTGGTTCCAATTGGATCAGGCATTGCTGAGATATAAGGCAATAAGTTTTGTTTAATGCAAAAACGTAACGTAAAATAGTAACAAAGATTATACCGTGACCTTTGAACCCCCTCCCCCATAACCTTGACCTCATGATGTCTGCATCAGCATGCTGCTTCCGTTAAATGTAAATCACCATGTACCCAAGTTTGGTTCCAATTGGATATGGCATTGTTGAGATAGAAGACGATAACTTTTGTTTAACACAAAAACTGAACATAAAATATTAACAAAGATTATACCGTGACCTTTGACCCCATAACCGTGACCTCGTGATGCCTGCATCAGCGTGCTGCTTACTTTTGATGTATGTCTCCATGTACCCAAGTTTGGTTCCAATTGGATAAGACATTGTTGAGATATAAGGCAATAACTTTTGTTTTACACAAAAACGTAACGTAAAATATTAACAAAGATTATACCACGACCTTTGACCCCATAACCTTGAACACATGATGCCTGCATCAGCGTGCTGCTTCCTTTCGATGTATATCTTCATGTATCCCAGTTTGGTTCCAATTGGATCAGGCATTGCTGAGATATAAGACAATAACTTTTGTTTAACGCAAAAACTTAACGTAACATATTAACAAAGATTATACTGTGACCTTTGACCTCATAACCATGATGTCATGACCGATTTATTGGTGAGCTGCTTCCATTCAATGTATTTCACCATGTACCTAAGGTTGGTTCCAATTGGATCAGGCATTGCTGAGATATAAGTGATTTAACTTTTGTTTAATGCAAGAACGTAACGTAAAATATTAACAAAGATTATACCGCGACCTTTGACCCCCCCATAACCTTGACCGCATGATGTCTGCACCAGCATGCTGCTTCCTTTTGATGTATATCACCATTTACCCACGTTTGGTTCCAATTGGATCAGGCATTGCTGAGATATAAGGCAATAACTTTTGTACAGCCACGTTAGTCACGAGATTCACTTCCAAAAATAGATCTAACAGAATTAACTGTTTAAATGACATAAAAAAATATAAAAACTTTGAGTAAAATATTTTAAAATTAATTTAAGGGCAGCAACCGACTCAAGTTAAATTACTTTGCAAAATTAGCATTAAATATTCGACATATTTCATGTATTTTTGGTGTCTTGACATCGGGTTTTCAGGCATGGTTAGTTAATAATCCAGAGAATTCAGAAGTAAATAAAGCATGTAAGCATTGCTGAAATACTGACTGATAACCGACTTTATACATGTGACTTACATAGCGATCTCGAGAATACAGTACAACTCACAAATAACCTAGCGTTTTCAAAACAAAATGAAACCTACTGGTGACCATTTTGAAAATAATTGGATTGGAAGGCAGTGCTGTCTTAGGCAGCAATGCCTTCCAATCCAATTATCTTCAAAATTGTCAACAAAGCATTTCTTACATCGGGTTCAAAACTGTAAGAACTAACATACTTCTGTTTTTGTTTTTGAACCATTGTAAGTTATTTCTGAGCTAAACTGTATATCTGTAATGTTTATGTTGTATAGATACCTAATGAAATCACAAGGTTTGTCAGCTATAATCACCTAGACAGTCTTGTTAACACCCGCCTCCCCCACAGATGAACATATATATCAGCCACGCCTACATGAATAATTCTTAGTGAATGTCAAACTGATAGCTACCAGTTCAGGCCTTACTAAGCTCTGATAAAAGTAGCAGTGTTTCTTTAGAAGTCTCACTTGAACGGATGGTTAAGGACTATGTATATATTTTATCCAAGCCACTGGCCCAGTCACACCGAAAGCTGCCAAATGTTAGGGTAATATAATGGTCAAGCAGGCCAATACTGGTCTTCAGGAATGGCTATAATTGTAACTCAGGAGAAGACTATTTTTTTTCTTAATTTACTACTGCAAATGCTCTGCTATTGAGCCAGTCATTCCAGTGGTAAGTTTAAAAAATATTCTTCTCTTGGTGTGCAAATGAACATTTTCTAAAGACCTTTGCAGAAGTCGCTTTGGCTGTCAACGGGTCAATCTGATAGGTTATAGAAACACATGTTTAAATTTCAGAAAATTCATTCAAATCAAGGGAGGGGAGTGGGTGGGAGGGGGGGGGGGTCTGAATTAAGGACTATGATCAGAAACAAATTTTACAATTTATCATAATTATCACAGCAATTACTTATCAGAGACCTGGAATTAGATTCCATTATATTGAAATGACTGAGACATGCTTATCATTTATATTTTCAAGCTTGTCTGCACACCTAACAGAGTCCATCTCTCTCCTGAATACTCTAATTAACGCTTATTAAAGTCCTGAATTGCAAGAAATAAACATAACAATTATTGAAAATAATTTGCCTGAAAGTGATTGAAGCAATGACACAATGATTACGAAAAATTTCACCATGGCATGCAATAAAAGGAAAACAAACATTATGAACTGCTTTATTACTTCAGCCAGATCACCATTCAGCCGTATGTATGCAACACTCATATCTGCTTGACCAGAGGTCATTAATTCAGTTTTATCACTACATCTTAACTCCCTGACTTCTACTTCCACCCATCCCACCTCACCTTCACCAACCCATTTCCTCCGATTAGATAAACACTAATATTTGTGGTTTCAGGAACTTCCAGAAACATCAGATTTTAAAATCAATGAAATGAGTCGCTGTTTAACACACCAATAAATTGTAAAACAAATAAAAGTAATTGCACAAGATCCAGTTTTCTGTATTGCATACAGGCTATACAATTAGCATATATTGGAGAATAATGGATTGCATCTTTAATGGTCAAATTTGGTCAAGAAAATTTAAATATCTGCCTATTATATATTCATTTACAGGCCAAGAGAATACAATTTGTATAAAAATTATCACCGTAATGACTGGCTCGATTATCGAGCCAGTCATTCCAGTGGTAAATTTTCAAAAATCATTTTCTCTTGGCCTGTAAATGACATTTCACAAGACCACAAAAGACGCAATTTTGGCCTAATGCAGCAATGGTTTCCAGTCAAATTAATTGTCAAAATACTAACCAGTATTTTTTTAAATCTAAGATTCTATCATATCTATTCAGCATGCACTGTTGATATTGTGAATGCATGGTGTCCAGCACAGATTGTGACCAGTGAATATCTTACAATCTGGACAATAAATAGTTCTATATAGATAAACACATGGTGATACAGAATACAGACAATCAAGGAATACATAAACTCCCCATCCTAATGTATGGAATGTGTTCTTAGTGAGAAGATACAAAACAGATTTGTAAATTATTTATGCGCCTAAAGGCATGATGACCATGTTAATCTGTGAGTTACTAAGTAGCCTGTACACTATAACTTTTCCACCTACAACACAAGATAGGAAGCTACAGTACGGCTCATAAATAATTTATCATCTTTACAAAAACAAAAAAAGAAACATATTAGTAAGTATAATTTCATAAGACATGTTCTGTTGAATATGTTGAACACAATTAGATTGGTAGACATTGCTGTCCTATGCCGAGCAGTCTTCCAATCCAATTATTTTCAAAAGATTCAACAGTACCTTTTATTTTGTTCTTGAAACATGTGATGTTATTTCTGTACTGTACGTAAAGAAGATAAAATACTGAGTGATTCCAAACTCATGTTACTATAGATACATATGAAAAAGTTTATATGTGAGGACCATAGATTATATTGATAGCCTGCTTAAGGCACATTCGATTCTGTAGAGGGTCCATCATGACCCAATTAATTCAATAAAAATCTATGGTGCTTCACTTGATACCCAAAACACCCTTGTCCATTTCTGTTTATCTCCTGCCCTTGCTTACGGGGTGGTGGGTAGGTGTGCACCCCATCCCGGCATTAATGATAGAGAATAGTCTGAGGACTGTTAGTAATTCTGGGTGACAAACAGTCTTTAAACATTTAATGGTCAAGTTTTTCAAGAAGACCTCTCGGTAACGACCCAGTCATTCCACTGTTATGTTTTCTAAAATATTGTCTGTGATCTGCAATTGGACATTTCCCAAGACCACTGTATAAAGCATTATTAGCAGACTTAGTGTTTAACATTAATGCTAATTATAGATATGTGTACTGGACTATAAAGGAGTTGATGATTAGGATATTTCACAAGTCTCTTAATAAATAGCTGACTGATCATTTTAACAATATTATCAGCAATCTGCCAATCAGTTTAACCATAAGCATACGACAGTGAATAAAACAGGTTACTCACACTAGAGCATAAAGGCTCTAAGCTGTTGCTTGGTGTGCGCGCGCGCGTGCGTGCGTGCGTGCGTGCGTGCGTGCGTGCGTGCGTGCGTGTGTGTGTGTAACTGAATCACCAAAAGTATATTGATTTAGGCATAAAATACACATTAAACAAGATACTATTTTCATCTCCTACTTAAAATAAACCAGTTTCTTTTGATTTAAAAACTGAACTTATCTGTGAAATTTACTTTAGCATAAAAATAAGCATTTACCTGAAACTTTATCTAGTGGACATATACACTTATTTTAGAGTATAATGAATGGAGAATCAGTAGCTGTTTACAAATGTATGTAGGATAATAGACCAATCTATATGAGACCAAAGGTGCTCATTTAATGATCAGTCCCAGCAGGAGAAAGAAGCTACATGGCTCAAAATGCTGATTATTTTGAACAGGAACTTGACTGAATATTGTTGTTTGATAAAAGCAGTCAAAATATTTTTCAAAAAAACATGAAAGTGGTTAATAAGAGTATATACCTTGAAATTGTGGGAAAATTACCCAGAACACAAAAACTGCTTCAGATCTTAGTTTTACAGGCCTTGTAACTCAATCCATGGGTCATTAAATAACCATCAAATGACCACTGGTCAGCACCATATTGTGATAACTAAGACAGCTTGTATAGTGGTCACTATCAAATGTCTCCATGGAATATAGCCCTTGAGTTTTATTTCTTTTCAATTGATAAGAGCTGAGAGCAATAACTGGACATCAATCTTCTCCCAGCTGACCTGTTAAATTGACCAGTCCAGTCTAAAGATAACTTATTCCTATTTCAAACATTCACATGCCTCATGTGATATTTGATCACAAGTGCAGAGCAGATGGGGGGCGGGGTGGGTGGTATCAAACAATGTGTATAACTGTCAGCATTAACCATATCATCTCAGGCATACACTACCATCATACCATTGCAGTCAATGGTGCATGTAAAGTATATGCACAAATACATGCATGCATTCACACCACTGTGCACACGCACACACACATACACATGCTTGCACAAATAATCATGAAAACACACATGCATACGTGCAAGCAGACACATGCATGCTTGCACATATATACTTACACAACACCCAAGCACAAGCATGCAAGCACGCACGCACGCACGCACGCGCGCACACACACACACACACACAGGCACATGTGGCTTTACCTGACAAGATTTGCATCTTGGTATGAAATGTTATATGTTATGTGAGATGATGACAGATGTGCTGTGAATCTGACAAGCAATCAGCAGCTATTATTACCTACCTATTAATCTTCAATGGCCAACAAGAATTGTGCTGTATTAATTACATTGGCCTGAAATGTTCCTGATAACCACAGAAGTTGGCTGAAACACATTGAAAAGGACAATATTGTCACAACACAATCATTCATCAAATTTGTTGAGAATCTCCAAAAGCGTCTTAGTTTGGTGAAATCTTAGAACCTGAAGCGCATCGCATAAAACAAACCACATTAACTCTTTCATCCTCAAATTTCAAATTTCTCATTAAAATGTCTACTTGCAGATTAATTTTTTTAATTTGTCACTGGAGTGACTGGCCCACTTGTCAGACACATCGTGTAGTTGATTTTGACATCACATGATTGACCGAGAAACTGGAATGCTCCATTACAGACTCTTAAGACACAAGGACAATCTGCAGTTATAATTATTATCTAGAAGACAAATGTGATATAATCTGACAGCTCTGACTCCACATAACCCCCTTAGAATATCCTAAAGCATGCTGGGAATGTGGCCCTCAATGGAGTAGCCTGGAGAGAAGAGAAATATACAAGTCTATGTATGTACAGTTCACTAAGCCCGACATACCTCAGCCAAGATGCCTGGGAGTCTGATAGATATACATTATTAATATTCTTATTTTCACAGAACAGAAATTATAACTTCTTTATGATGTAGCAAATATTGTTTGCCATGTTTGCATATCTTGAAACTAATTTGACTGGAAACTGATGCAGCCATCGCCTTTAACAGGTTCCAGTAAAATTAGGCTCAAAATATTTGGACTGCTTTCCTGAATCATTGTTTTTTAAATTGATGCATCGGAATTTCAATGGTTAAATATTTAACACTTGAAACTCTACAGCTACAGACACAAACCGCAGAAGAATTAATTGACATGTTGAATTATTTAAATATATTGAGTTGAAATTTGATGCTGCAAAATTTTTAATCAGATTCTTTTCACACATATACAGTGGTCAACATTGTTTAGTGATGAAGAAGTTAAACATTTAACCGTCTGGACTGCTAGGTTTTTGGAGACGACGTATTCCAAGATTATATCTCTCGACCACCTAAATATTTTGAAACAATTTGACTGAAAGACTTCCACCAACAACTTTCAGTAAAATTGTTTTCAAAATATTTTAGTACGTCAAGAGTTTTTGTTCATTGAAATTGTCTGGTGGCTTGCAGCGGCTAGACAGTTATAATTTTTGCTGATTACATGTCCATTTGCTTGAAGATTTATCACTAGAATTACTGGAAGCCAGTCTCCTCATGACCCACAAATTGACATTTCTCAAGGGCATTGCAAAAGTCAGTTTGTCCAGCTTGAGGGGGAAGGTTATCTCAAAAGCAACTGTGTGATGGGCCCTTTCTTCCATGCCACCATTTTACTTTGTTATTTGGGATTTTATTGTTTTCCCTTTTATGTGATGCTCACTATAAAAGCATTCCAGTCACAGTAATGACTGTAGTAAGAATCACCTTGCTCTGGCTCCAAAATCAGGTGGATGCTATACGCAGGTTTAACTGTATTATCCTAACAGACCAAGTCTTTAATCGTTAAGAAATTCATGTAACGAATATCAAGTTGAATATTTTGAAACTAATTTGACTTTGAGCTGTTACTGCCTCTGAAATTGTTCGGCCCTGCACTGGCATGAATTTAAATTCAGGAGAGCAAGTGATTGCTCCCATTCAGAATAGAGGGATGGGAGCTGTCACTCGTGGATGTGACATCATAATCAATTACGTCACTAAGTAGCTAATGTAACAAGCTTAATGATGTATGATAACTCTGAGAGGAAATTTGAAAAGTTCTTTAACCCTTTAACCCTCATATCAGGCAAGAGTGTAGTGGTATTGAGAAATGTCGATTTTCAGACCAAGAGAAGACTATTTTGATAATGTACCACTGGAATGACTGGCTCGATAACCAAGCCAGTCATTCGATTGGTAAATTTTCAAAAATAGTTTTCTCTTGGTCTGCAAATCGACATTTTCTATGAGAATATTTAAATTTTCTTGAACAAATTCGAGGTTTAAAAGGATAAGTGTTATAATCTGTATTTCTTTGATGGATTCACCATTTAATAAACATTCTGTTGAATATTTTAAAACTAATTTGACTGACCCCAGTCAAATTAATTTTAAAATACTCAAACAGCTTTCCCGTATAGTTGGCTTGAAATTGAGACACTGCAATATAGAGGCTTAACCCTTTTTAGCCCTCGAATATGTTCAAGAAAATTTAAATTTTCTTATAGAAAATGTCCATTTGCAGGCCAAGAGAAGACTATGATTTTTAAATTACCACTGGAATAACTGGCTCAGTTATCGAGCCCGTCATTCCAGTCGTAAATTTAAAAAAAAAATCTTCTCTTGGTTTGCAAATGGACATTAACAAGGAACACTGCAAAAGCCGTTTTTGTCTGATATGAGTGTTAAAGGGTTAAAGAATAAACAAAGCAAATACATGTGAATCTGTCTTGTCTGCTAGCTTCAGGTGTGTTGTTTACCTGGCTAATAAAATTCACGAAAAAAATTATAAATGCGTCATAAATCAGAGCCGATTGTACAATTGTAATTCCTCAAATTCTCCGGTTATTAACACATTCAGGTTTATACATCATAGATCGTTCTTTAGAACAACAAGCTAAACCAGTTTGGAAAAAAATTTACTTGCATGCTATTGATGCCCAATAGTTTACAATCAAATACTTTGTAGGTTTCAAAAATATGTTTCCCGAAGACATTTATTGGGTTCTCCAGATGGCAGGAATTAAATCTTTAATGGTCAAATGGACCATACCCAGCCTCCGCATTCACAAGAAAAAAGAATATGATTTTTGAAAATTTACCAAATGGAATGACTGGCTCAGTAATCGAGCCAGTAATTTGTGTGGTCAATTTTAAAAAATAGCCTTTTCTTGGCTTGTACATGAGCATTCACTAAGCAGAAATCTGAATTTTCTAGCTCAATCTTGCCGAGCAAACAGTTAAGACAGACATTTGACATGGACACGATAAAGATAGGAGGAAATTTAATGTTGCCATGACGTTTGTCTTGAGTCATCGGAAAATACGGTACAGCTCATAAATAAGCTAACACATTTCCAAAAATAAGAAACAGAAACATATTAGTTAGTAAAACTTTGAACACAATGTAAGAAATGTTCTGTGAACAGATTTTGTTTTGATTTGGAAACAGGTTTCATTATTTCTGAGCTGTACTGTATTCATCACAAATAATGTTAACCCTTTAATGGTAGTCGGGCAAAACCAGCCTCTGCAGCAGTTTTGCTAAACTAAGACTATTTTAAGATTCTATGACATAAATGACTGGCTCGATAAATGAGGCAGAAATTCCATGGTAAATTTTCAGAGAGTCTTCTCCTGGCCTGCAAATGGACCTTCAATAAGTAGAGATTTCCATTTTCTTGGGAATTCTTTCAATACTGTGGAGCCACGTACCTTGCCACCTACACTGCAACTACAGTGCCACCTGCCTTGCAAGTATAGTGCCACCTACATTGCACCTACAGTGTCACCTGCCTTGCAAGTACAGTGCCACTTACCTTGCAAGTACATTGCCACCTGCCTTGCACCCTAAGTGCCACCTACCTTACAACTACAGTGTCACCTGCCTTGCATCTACAGTGTCACCTACATTGCAACTACAGTGTCACCTACCTTGCAACTACAGTGTCACCTACATTGCAACTACAGTGTCACCTGGCTTGCACCTAGAGTGTCACCTAACTTGCAACTACAGTGCCACCTACCTTGCAACTACAGTGCCACC
This sequence comes from Chaetoderma sp. LZ-2023a, assembly GCA_034401795.1. NCBI lineage: Eukaryota > Metazoa > Mollusca > Caudofoveata > Chaetodermatida > Chaetodermatidae > Chaetoderma > Chaetoderma sp. LZ-2023a. The sequence goes on along the minus strand of CM067372.1, from coordinate 39,059,145 downwards.
CACCTTGCACCCTAAGTGCCACCTAACTTGCAACTAGTGTCACCTACATTGCACCTACCTTGCAACTACAGTGCCACCTACCTTGCAACTACAGTGCCACCTACCTTGCAACTACAGTGCCACCCACCTTGCACCCTAAGTGCCACCTAACTTGCAACTAGTGTCACCTACATTGCACCTACCTTGCAACTACAGTGCCACCTACCTTGCAACTACAGTGCCACCCACCTTGCACCTACAGTGTGTCATGCTTGTTTTTTAACCTGTTAATCCTCAAATTTAATTAAAGAAAAATTTTAATATGTCAATTTACCGACCAAAAGATTATATTTGAAATTTTCTCACTGGAATGACAGGTTTAGTTATGGAGACAGGTATTCCAGTAGTAAATTTCAAACAGTAGTCCTAATTCTCTTGGTCTGCAAATGTACATTTCTCAGGAACACTGCAGATGGTTCTGGCCAGCTTGAGCTACTTCAAACTGCTGAAATATGACATTGTATAGTATCTGTTGATTTTTAAATATACACAAATATATCGCGTGCCATCATATAGCAACAATATATATGTAAGCAATTCATGAGTCTGGTGCCAAATGACAGTAAATGTAAAACAAAGAATTCAGAACTTCATAATAGTTTTTCTAGCTTGGACATCCTTATCCAGGTAGTCCACACAACCCACGTGTGATATCAGACTGTTGAAACACTCCCAACATGCATACACATACACATGCACGCACACATACATACACACACGCATGCACACACATACATGCACCCACACACACAAACATGCATGCACATGAACACACATCACATGACATCATAATCAACTAAGTGACCTGTAGACTGATGCCAAAATCATGATGTCATGAATTATTCAATATAGACTGTGTTTAACACTTTATAGTCTGACACGTTGTATGTTTTTGCTATTTACTAAACATGCCATTGAATATTTTGAAACTAATTGGACTGGGCGCTGTTGCTACCATAGGCAGCAACAGCACCCAGCCAAATTAGTTTCAAAATATTCAACAGCTTACCTGCATAGTTTTCGATCGATCTCAACACGAGCAGCTTACCTGCATAGTTTTCGATCGATCTCAACACGAGCAAGGTGTGGGTGGAGTTAGCTAGAGATGGGTGGGGCATAGCTAATAATGGATCAGTTATTGAGCAGACATTGTTGTGGTAAAATTTCAAAAATAGCCTTCTCTTGCCTTGAAGATGAGCATTTCAGACGACCATGTCAGCGGTTGTTGCTGGTCGTCTTGATCAGGAAATTAAGCGTTATTTAGAAATCATTTCAACATGTGTGGGCCAGACGAGACAAAATAGCTGCTCAGTGCTAAACTTGGCACATTCACAACAAAACATCAGCTGATGATGTCAGAGATCGTGAAAAATGTGATGCTTTCCTATCATAATCATTACATAATACATCCTTTCTCTCTCTCTCTCTCTCGCTCTCTCCCTCCCTCTCCCTAAATATATATAGGCTGGTTGATCTAATAAACTATCATACATACTGTATTTACAGACTAACCTCGCACATAATTATACGCATTGCAAAATTATGTATTTTAAATATAATCCCTAAAAGAAGGGCTCTTCTGATCAGGTTATCTCTAAATCCTAGACAACTGGTAAGCAGAATGCGCAGTCGATCACAAATACCCATGGCTTCATCAACTTTGATATTCTGCAACACCTTCCCCACGTTTCTGGTGAAATGTAATGAAAACATTGTCTCACAATCCGCAATTATGGGTAACTTCACGTGAACAATTTGGTTGAATTTCATCAAGCGGTTTTGGAGGCGATATCAGAACTGACAAATCAACGGATGGATAAGAGATGGACAGAGGCCACTGCAATATTGTTGCCATTTGTTTCAAAATACATATTGCAATAATAAACATGCACGCTCTCATGCATTATCCTGATCAGTATTGACATCAACATTTTCATTTCACACATTCATATAACATTTTAATATAAACATGTTAATTTTATTATCTGAAGCTTGCGAGTTGATTTCTGCCCCATGTGAGACTGTTAATTCTCTACAGTTTAACCCCTTACAGATCAAGCAGGCCAAATATTGCCTTTGCAATGCTCTTGAGGAATTTTCATTTTCAGTCCAAGAGAAATTTTTTTTATTTTACCACTGAAATTCCAGGTTCAAACCAGTCATTCCAGTGGTAAATTTTCAAAAATAAGTTCAATTGGCTTGCAAATAGCCATTCACTAAGCGTATATTAAATTTCTGCTACTGATTTTGACCATTAAAGGGTTAATATGCATGTTTAAATAAATGATATATGAATGAATGGCTAGAGTGTGCCACAGTGTATATGCACTTTCATTTTAGTATGCATCATCATAATTCTGGGGTCATAAATTATGATGGCTATATGTCAACTTTGACATACACATTTTTGTGCTGATGAGGGATGGTGTTAACCCATTAACTCCTCCTTGTGTCAAGAACGCCTCAAACTACTCAAAATACTAATTGATATATCAATTAAACATTTTGATGGTCAATAGTTTTCAGGGATATTTTAATTTTAGACAATTTTTGTAAATTTACCGTTGATTTTTTTCCCGCCGGCTTGACCATTAAGTTTTTACTTAGCCAGTGTCTATCTGCAGGCCGAGAGAAGAGTATTTTTTTAAATTTACGACTAGAATGACTGGCTCAGTTACCGAGACAGTCATTCTAGTGGTAAATATTCAGAAATACTCTTCTCTAGAACTTTCAAATAGCCGTGTTTTAAGACCATTGCAGTTGTTTTCTGCTCAGTTTCACCATTGAAGGGTTAAGTTGACACAAGAGCGGTTGACACGCATATGAGCCAAAAATGGCTTTGGCAGCGGTCTTGAGAAATGTCCATTTCAGAAGGCTATTTAAAATTTACCACTGGAATGACTGGCTCGATAACCAAGCCATTATTCCAACAATATAGTTCCAAAAACAGTCTTCTCTTGGTCTGCAAATGGACATTTCTATAAGAAAATTGAAATTTTCTTGAGCAAATTTGAGGGTTAAAGGGCTGAAATATGGAATTTTGATTCACACTTTGGATTCATTGCAAACTATTGTTACTATGTTTAAAACATTTAAATCAACCCTTTAATGGTCAATGCAGCAAAAATGGCTTGGGAAATGTTCATTTGAAGAGAAAACTATTTTTGAAGATTTAGCACTGAAATCTACACACGATGCGACAGCTGTTTCTCTGGTCACTAAGCAAACTACCTGAGCAACACAGGTGAGAAAACCAGTCACAGAGGAGATGGATGTCACGTCACGGAGGAGATGGATGTCATGCCACAGAGGAGATGGATGTCATGTCATGGAGGAGATGGATGCCATTTCACGGAGGAGATGGATGTCATGCCACAGAGGAGATGGATGTCACGTCATGGAGGAGATGGATGTCACGTCATGGAGGAGATGGATGTCACGTCATGGAGGAGATGGATGTCACGTCATGGAGGAGATGGATGTCACGTCACGGAGGAGATGGATGTCACGTCACGGAGGAGATGGATGTCACGTCATGGAGGAGATGGATGTCACGTCATGGAGGAGATGGATGTCATGTCATGGAGGAGATGGATGTCACATTATGGAGGAGATGGATGTCATGTCATGGAGGAGATGGATGTCACGTCATGGAGGAGATGGATGTCATGACATGGAGGAGATGGATGTCATGACATGGAGGAGATGGATGTCATGTCATGGAGGAGATGGATGTCACATCATGGAGGAGATGGATGTCACATCATGGGGAGATGGATGTCACATCATGGGGAGATGGATGTCACGTCATGGAGGAGATGGATGTCATGTCATGGAGATGGATGTCACGTCATGGAGGAGATGGATGTCATGTCATGGAGGAGATGGATGTCATGACATGGAGGAGATGGATGTCATGTCATGGAGGAGATGGATGTCACATCATGGGGAGATGGATGTCACGTCATGGAGGAGATGGATGTCATGTCATGGAGATGGATGTCACGTCATGGAGGAGATGGATGTCATGTCATGGAGGAGATGGATGTCATGTCATGGAGGAGATGGATGTCATGACATGGAGGAGATGGATGTCATGTCATGGAGGAGATGGATGTCACGTCATGGAGGAGATGGATGTCATGACATGGAGGAGATGGATGTTACGTCATGGAGGAGATGGATGTCATGTCATGGAGGAGATGGATGTCACGTCATGGGGAGATGGATGTCACGTCATGGAGGAGATGGATGTCACGTCATGGAGGAGATGGATGTCATGTCATGGAGGAGATGGATGTCACATTATGGAGGAGATGGATGTCATGTCATGGAGGAGATGGATGTCATGTCATGGAGGAGATGGATGTCATGTCATGGAGGAGATGGATGTCATGACATGGATGTCATGACATGGAGGAGATGGATGTCATGTCATGGAGGAGATGGATGTCACATCATGGAGGAGATGGATGTCACATCATGGGGAGATGGATGTCACATCATGGGGAGATGGATGTCACGTCATGGAGGAGATGGATGTCATGTCATGGAGATGGATGTCACGTCATTGAGGAGATGGATGTCATGTCATGGAGGAGATGGATGTCATGACATGGAGGAGATGGATGTCATGTCATGGAGGAGATGGATGTCACATCATGGGGAGATGGATGTCACGTCATGGAGGAGATGGATGTCATGTCATGGAGATGGATGTCACGTCATGGAGGAGATGGATGTCATGTCATGGAGGAGATGGATGTCATGTCATGGAGGAGATGGATGTCATGACATGGAGGAGATGGATGTCATGTCATGGAGGAGATGGATGTCACGTCATGGAGGAGATGGATGTCATGACATGGAGGAGATGGATGTTACGTCATGGAGGAGATGGATGTCATGTCATGGAGGAGATGGATGTCACGTCATGGGGAGATGGATGTCACGTCATGGAGGAGATGGATGTCATGACATGGAGGAGATGGATGTCACGTCATGGAGGAGATGGATGTCACGTCATGGAGGAGATGGATGTCATGTCATGGAGGAGATGGATGTCATGTCATGGAGGAGATGGATGTCATGTCATGGGGAGATGGATGTCACGTCATGAAGGAGATGGATGTCACGTCATGGAGGAGATGGATGTCATGTCATGGGGAGATGGATGTCATGTCATGGAGGAGATGGATGTCACGTCACGGAGGAGATGGATGTCATGTCATGGAGGAGATGGATGTCACATCATGGAGGAGATGGATGTCACATCATGGGCAGATGGATGTCACGTCATGGAGGAGATGGATGTCACATCACGGAGGAGGTGGATGTCATGTCATGGAGGAGATGGATGTCACCGAGATGGATGTCACGTCATGGAGGAGATGGATGTCACATCATGGGGAGATGGATGTCACATCATGGGGAGATGGATGTCACATCATGGGGAGATGGATGTCACATCATGGGGAGATGGATGTCACGTCATGGAGGAGATGGATGTCACGTCATGGAGGAGATGGATGTCACATCATGGGGAGATGGATGTCACATCATGGGGAGATGGATGTCACGTCACGGAGGAGATGGATGTCACGTCATGGGGAGGAGATGGATGTCACGTCACGGAGGAGATGGATGTCACGTCATGGAGGAGATGGATGTCACGTCATGGAGGAGATGGATGTCACATCATGGGGAGATGGATGTCACATCATGGGGAGATGGATGTCACGTCACGGAGGAGATGGATGTCACACCATGGGGAGATGGATGTCACATCACGGAGATGGATGTCACGTCATGGAGGAGATGGATGTCATGTCATGGAGGAGATGGATGTCACGTCATGGAGGAGATGGATGTCACGTCACGGAGGAGATGGATGTCACGTCATGGAGGAGATGGATGTCATGTCATAGAGGAGATGGATGTCACATCATGGGGAGATGGATGTCACATCACGGAGGAGATGGATGTCACGTCATGCAGGAGATGGATGTCACATCACGGAGGAGATGGATGTCACATCATGGAGATGTGTCATTTCACGGAGGAGATGGATGTCACGTCATGGAGGAGATGGATGTCACGTCATGGAGGAGATGGATGTCACGTCATGGAGGAGATAAATGTGACGTTATGGAGGAGATGGATGTCATGTCATGGAGGAGATGGATGTCATGACATGGATGTCATGACATGGAGGAGATGGATGTCATGTCATGGAGGAGATGGATGTCACATCATGGAGGAGATGGATGTCACATCATGGGGAGATGGATGTCACATCATGGGGAGATGGATGTCACGTCATGGAGGAGATGGATGTCATGTCATGGAGATGGATGTCACGTCATTGAGGAGATGGATGTCATGTCATGGAGGAGATGGATGTCATGACATGGAGGAGATGGATGTCATGTCATGGAGGAGATGGATGTCACATCATGGGGAGATGGATGTCACGTCATGGAGGAGATGGATGTCATGTCATGGAGATGGATGTCACGTCATGGAGGAGATGGATGTCATGTCATGGAGGAGATGGATGTCATGTCATGGAGGAGATGGATGTCATGACATGGAGGAGATGGATGTCATGTCATGGAGGAGATGGATGTCACGTCATGGAGGAGATGGATGTCATGACATGGAGGAGATGGATGTTACGTCATGGAGGAGATGGATGTCATGTCATGGAGGAGATGGATGTCACGTCATGGGGAGATGGATGTCACGTCATGGAGGAGATGGATGTCATGACATGGAGGAGATGGATGTCACGTCATGGAGAGATGGATGTCACGTCATGGAGGAGATGGATGTCATGACATGGAGGAGATGGATGTCACGTCATGGAGGAGATGGATGTCACGTCATGGAGGAGATGGATGTCATGTCATGGAGGAGATGGATGTCATGTCATGGAGGAGATGGATGTCATGTCATGGGGAGATGGATGTCACGTCATGAAGGAGATGGATGTCACGTCATGGAGGAGATGGATGTCATGTCATGGGGAGATGGATGTCATGTCATGGAGGAGATGGATGTCACGTCACGGAGGAGATGGATGTCATGTCATGGAGGAGATGGATGTCACATCATGGAGGAGATGGATGTCACATCATGGGCAGATGGATGTCACGTCATGGAGGAGATGGATGTCACATCACGGAGGAGGTGGATGTCATGTCATGGAGGAGATGGATGTCACCGAGATGGATGTCACGTCATGGAGGAGATGGATGTCACATCATGGGGAGATGGATGTCACATCATGGGGAGATGGATGTCACATCATGGGGAGATGGATGTCACATCATGGGGAGATGGATGTCACGTCATGGAGGAGATGGATGTCACGTCATGGAGGAGATGGATGTCACATCATGGGGAGATGGATGCCACATCATGGGGAGATGGATGTCACGTCACGGAGGAGATGGATGTCACGTCATGGGGAGGAGATGGATGTCACGTCACGGAGGAGATGGATGTCACGTCATGGAGGAGATGGATGTCACGTCATGGAGGAGATGGATGTCACATCATGGGGAGATGGATGTCACATCATGGGGAGATGGATGTCACGTCACGGAGGAGATGGATGTCACATCATGGGGAGATGGATGTCACATCACGGAGATGGATGTCACGTCATGGAGGAGATGGATGTCATGTCATGGAGGAGATGGATGTCACGTCATGGAGGAGATGGATGTCATGTCACGGAGGAGATGGATGTCACGTCATGGAGGAGATGGATGTCATGTCATAGAGGAGATGGATGTCACATCATGGGGAGATGGATGTCACATCACGGAGGAGATGGATGTCACGTCATGCAGGAGATGGATGTCACATCACGGAGGAGATGGATGTCACATCATGGAGATGTGTCATTTCACGGAGGAGATGGATGTCACGTCATGGAGGAGATGGATGTCACGTCATGGAGGAGATGGATGTCACGTCATGGAGGAGATAAATGTGACGTTATGGAGGAGATGAATGTCACATCACGGAGGAAATGGATGTCACATCACAGACATTAATTTCACGTCATAGAGATGGATGTAACGTCACGGAGGAGATGGATGTCACATCACAGAGGAGATGGATGTCACATTACGGAGGAGATTAATGTCACATCACGGAGGAGATGAATGTCACGTTACAGAGGAGATGGATGTCATGTCACAGAGGAGATGGATGTTCCGTCACAGAGGAGTTGGATGTCACATCATGGGGAGATGGATGTCACGTCATGGAGATGGATGTCATGTCATGGAGATGGATGTCACGTCATGGAGGAGATGGATGTCACGTCATGGAGATGGATGTCACGTCATGGAGGAGATGGATATCACATCATGGGGAGATGGATGTCACGTCATGGAGGAGATGGATGTCACATCACGGAGGAGGTGGATGTCATGTCATGGAGGAGATGGATGTCACATCATGGGGAGATGGATGTCACGTCACGGAGGAGATGGATGTCACGTCATGGAGGAGATGGATGTCATTTCACGGAGGAGATGGATGTCATGTCATGGGGAGATGGATGTCACGTCATGGAGAGATGGATGTCACGTCACAGAGGAGATGGATGTCACGTCATGGAGGAGATGGATGTCATGTCATGGAGGAGATGGATGTCACGTCATGGAGGAGATGGATGTCACGTCACGGAGGAGATGGATGTCATGTCACAGAGGAGATGGATGTCACGTCATGGAGGAGATGGATGTCACATCATGGGGAGATGGATGTCACATCATGGGGAGATGGATGTCACGTCACGGAGGAGATGGATGTCACATCATGGGGAGATGGATGTCACATCACGGAGGAGATGGATGTCACGTCATGGAGGAGATGGATGTCATGTCATGGAGGAGATGGATGTCACGTCATGGAGGAGATGGATGTCACGTCACGGAGGAGATGGATGTCACGTCATGGAGGAGATGGATGTCATGTCATGGAGGAGATGGATGTCACATCATGGGGAGATGGATGTCACATCACGGAGGAGATGGATGTCACGTCATGGAGGAGATGGATGTCACATAACGGAGGAGTTGGATGTCACATCATGGGGAGATGGATGTCACGTCATGGAGATGGATGTCATGTCATGGAGATGGATGTCACGTCATGGAGGAGATGGATGTCACGTCATGGAGGAGATGGATGTCATGACATGGAGGAGATGGATGTCACGTCATGGGGAGATGGATGTCACATCATGGGGAGATGGATGTCACATCACGGAGGAGATGGATGTCACGTCATGGAGGAGATGGATGTCACGTCATGGAGGAGATGGATGTCATGTCATGGAGGAGATAAATGTGACGTTATGGAGGCGATGAATGTCACATCACGGTGGAAATGGATGTCACATCACAGACATTAATTTCACGTCACAGAGATGGATGTAACGTCACGGAGGAGATGGATGTCACATCACGGAGGAGATGGATGTCATGTCATGGAGGAGATGGATGTCACATCACAGAGGAGATGGATGTCACATTACGGAGGAGATGGATGTCACGTCATGGAGGAGATGGATGTCACGTCATGGAGGAGATGGATGTCACGTCATGGAGGAGATGGATGTCACGTCATGGAGGAGATGGATGTCACATCATGGAGGAGATGGATGTCACGTCATGGAGGAGATGGATGTCACGTCATGGAGGAGATAAATGTGACGTTATGGAGGAGATGGATGTCACATCACGGAGGAGATGGATGTCACGTCACGGAGGAGATGGATGTCACATCACGGAGGAGATGGATGTCATGTCACGGAGGAGATGGATGTCACGTCATGGAGGAGATGGATGTCACGTCACGGAGGAGATGGATGTCACATCATGGGGAGATGGATGTCACATCACGGAGGAGATGGATGTCACGTCACGGAGGAGATGGATGTCACATCACGGAGGAGATGGATGTCATGTCACGGAGGAGATGGATGTCACGTCATGGAGGAGATGGATGTCATGTCACGGAGGAGATGGATGTCACATCATGGGGAGATGGATGTCACATCACGGAGGAGATGGATGTCACGTCATGGAGGAGATGGATGTCATGTCATGGAGGAGATGGATGTCACATCATGGGGAGATGGATGTACATCACGGAGGAGATGGATGTCACGTCATGGAGGAGATGGATGTCACATCACGGAGGAGATGGATGTCACATCATGGAGGAGATGTGTCATTTCACGGAGGAGATGGATGTCACATCATGGAGGAGATGGATGTCATGTCATGGAGGAGATGGATGTCACGTCATGGAGGAGATGGATGTCACGTCATGGAGGAGATAAATGTGACGTTATGGAGGAGATGAATGTCACATCACGGAGGAAATGGATGTCACATCACAGACATTAATTTCATGTCACAGAGATGGATGTAACGTCACGGAGGAGATGGATGTCACATCACGGAGTAGATGGATGTCACGTCATGGAGGAGATGGATGTCACATCACAGAGGAGATGGATGTCACATTATGGAGGAGATTAATGTCACGTCACGGAGGAGATGAATGTCACGTTACAGAGGAGATGGATGTCATGTCACAGAGGAGATGGATGTTCCGTCACAGAGGAGTTGGATGTCACATCACGGAGGAGATGGATGTCACATCACAGAGGCGATGGATGTCACATCACGGAGGAGATAAATGTGATGTTATGGAGGAGATGAATGTCATGTCACGGAGAGGAATGTCATGTCACGAAGAAGATGGATGTCAAATCACGGAGATGAATGTCACATCACAGAGGACTTAGGACTGGCGGTATGATCAGCGAACGAAAAGAAGAAGACATCACAGAGGAGATGGATGTGACATCACAAAGATGGATGTCATGTTACAGAGGAGATGGATGTCACGTCATGGAGGTGATGGATGTCACGTCACAGAGGAGATGAATGTCCCAGGTGTGTGATTAATTCTTCACAACTGAGACATAATAAAACTTCTCTCTATTAATAACGAGAAATCAGAACTTTATTAGTAAAGTAATATGAGAAATTTAGATCACTTGCAAAATTGACAATTGTGTGAGAAGCGTAATAAAAATAACAGTTTTGCGGGATTAATTCTAATGTCAAGCATTAATGACCGCCATTAATCCTTTAACACTCATCTCAGTCAAAAACGCCTTCTACAGTCATCTTGAGAAATGTCCGTTTGTAGACCAAGAGAAGACGATTTTTGTTAAATTACCACTGGAATGACAGGCTCGACAACAGAGCAAGTCATTCTAGTGGTAAATTTTCAAAAATAGTCTTCTCTTGGTCTATAAATAGACATTTTCTGTGAGAAAAGTTTTGAGGGTTTAAAGTATTAAGTAATAAACGCTAGCTTATATAATCAAACGATCATCAATTCAACACAATAATTAGATTCTCTATATGTACGCCTCAATCTACAGTGCATTTAACACCACCAGTAAATAAGCATTCTAAATCTGATGAGCCGGACAGAATTAAGATAACGTTGATATAAATTACTATTGATTATAATAAACACGATGAGAAAATTATTGTTTTTTACACGTCTTAATAATTTCAATGGGCAATAACTCTGGACCTGCTAAATATATTGAAAACAATTTGACTGAAAGTTGTTGGTGTTTTGCCACAAACAACTTTCAGTCAAATTGTTTTAAAAATCTTCTGCATATTCAGAAGTAAACCTCACGCAAAATGTAGTCTGCAGAAATTCAGCAGGCAGACAGCTAATTAACCTGGCTAAATGTTGTAGAGTTCGTTTACTACACGTTATACAGATATAACCAATCCCTTACAAATTACCAGTAATGTTTAATGCAGTAGCAACGATCATTCAAACAGTTCTCAAATTATTCAGCAGATTTTGTAATCAGCTTTTGAAAGGAGACATAATTCAGCTGACATAATTATGATACAGGTTATATACAAGTTCCGGATGCTAATGAAGTAATCTCTTATAATAAACCTATAATAAGCTAAGTAATTAACAACAATTAGCATTTAATAATAATTAAATGAAAAAGTTGAAATTACTAATGGGTAGCAATTGAACAAATAGCTTGGTTATTCTTTCCGTTTGATTCTTATTGGCACAAATTTGAATTTTTTCAGATTGTAACAATGGGCTCCATTTTTTTATTGTCTGCTCTAATTCACTGTTATTGGTTTTATCGCTTAGCTCCACAAATTGTCTTATATCTCAGAATTGGTTCACTGTATTCGGACAAAACTTGGACACAGGAAGTTGCTTATATCAAGTGGATGCAGCACAATGATATTGAGATCATGAGGTCAAAGGTTAAGATAATTATGACCTAGGTATAAAACTAATTTTTATGGCTATGTTTTTGGTGCCATCTAATTCTGTTTAGAATTTTGCCTTAGCTCGCAATATTGGCTTATATCTCATAATTGGTTCACTAAACTTGATGCATGCTTAGATATATAAAGTGGATGCAGCATAATGACATTAACATCACAAGGACAAACAGTCAAGGTCATTGTCCGTACCTGCCCTGTAGGTGGGGCTTAGAATACACCTTCCGTATCCTCTGCGTGTCGTAAGAGGCGACTAAAGGAGGTAAGGGTGAGGTAACCCTGACAGAAACCTCGAGTGCTGAAGACGGAGGTTCCAGGCCGCACGGCGCACTCTAATAAACCATGGATCCACGCACTTAACGCATATGATCATGTCGATAGTCACTTACAGGACTGGCGGTATGATCAGCGAACGAAAAGAAGAAGAAGAAATTGTCCGTACCTTCGCATAGAATTCCCTTTGAAACAGTTAAGTTTTGACACTCATTGGATTTATGGTTGCCTATACTGAGCAGATGCAACATAAGTGACAGGCTACCATAAGAACAAAGGTGAAGGTCATTGTGACCTTGGAACAAACGTTTGATTTTCAAAGGTAGGTTTTTACGTTTAGCTCTGCATTTTGTTTTGTATTTTTGCATTGCTAAAACTTATTGAAACTAACCTTTGACATAGGATTAAGTAGCTTTGGTCTGAGAATGCAATGACTTAGTTCACGTTATTGGAACTAAAGCTGGCCTCATGCTTATCTATATTAAGCACCTGTGGAACAGTGATAATAAGGTCATCAGGTCAAAGATCAAGGCAAATGTGATTTGTAACTTGGAATAATTTAGCTTACAATTAGGCTTTTGTATTTCATCTCCACATCCTGCTTCATATTTCTGAATTGGTCAAGCTCACTTCTGCCCCATATTTCTGGATTGGTCAAGCTTACTTCTGCCCCACATTTCTGGATGGGTCAAGCTTACTCCAACCCCATATTTCTGTATTTGTCAAGCTTACTCCTGCCCCATATTTCTGGATGAGTAAAGCTTTCTCCTGCCCCATATTTTATGGATTGGTCAAGCATACTCCAGCTCATATTTCTGGATTGGTCAAGCTTACTCCTGCCCCATATTTCTGGATTGCTTAAGCTTACTCATGCCAAATATTTTTGGATTGGTCAAGCTTATATCTGACCCATATTTCTGGATGGGTCAAGCTTACTTCTGTCCCACGTTTCTGGATTGGTCAAGCTTACTCCTGCCCAATATTTCTGAATTGGTCAAGCTTACTCTTGCCCCTTATTTCTGGATTGGTCATGCTTACACCTGCACCCTATTTCTGGATTGGTCAAGCTTACTCCTGCCCCATATTTCTGCATTGGTCAAGCTTACTCATGCCCATGTTTCTGGATTGGTCAAGCTTGCTCTTGCCCCATATTTCTGGATTGCTCAAGCTTACTTTTGGGCCAAATCCCTGGATTGGTGAAGAATACTTCTGCCCAAAATTTCAGGAATGATCGATCCGGCTTACTTGAACTAAACAATTTTTAAAGTTAGTTTTTCTAGTTTAGCTATTTCAGTCCAATAGATATAATGCTATTTATTATATAAACACAGCTTTCAGCCCATTCAAAATTTCTTGATATGAACACATGTAATATTCGATGAAAGATTTTCATTGGCTATATAACACGCAAGAAAGATTTTCATTGGTTATATAACACGTAGGAAAGATTTTCATTGGTTATATAACACGTAAGAAAAATTGTCATCTCTTAATTAATGCATCATAATCCCACATGCCCCGTGACACTAAATGTTAATTCCTAGCGACGACGGCGGCGTAAATGTAAACATGACGGAATATGTTGTTTTGTTGATTTAAATTTTGTATTATATATACAACCTACTATATACTAGTAATTTCAAGTCCAAAAAAAAATGACGTTTTGTTTGTCATTATTTGTGCGCCACGCATTGGTCGGTGTATCTTAACAAGTGATGCATCACATCGATGAAAATGAACAGCGCAAAATGGTGTGTTTAAAGACGGTTCAGGGATTGACTATTGGAAAATTGGTCAAAATATGACTTTGTGATAAATAAAATCTCAAACTTGATTCCATTTAATATCACAATTAAAGCTTGTCAAAAATTATTACATTGCACTCGCTAAAGCTTGAGAAATGTGATAATTTTCGACTCGGTGGATAATAGTGATATGAAATGGGACCTCATTTCAGAACCTCTATATAAGTCCATAACAAGAGGCCCAGTATCGCTCACCTGCAACATTGGCATTTCAACTAATCTTACTTAAGTTTTACATCCATCGGTGTCACTTCCAATGACTTTCAGTCAAATGGTTTAGTTTTCGAGATATTGACAACAATCTCTGGACTGTTTTTTTGCATTAGTGATTTTGAACAATGTTTAAGTAAAAATAGATGCTATCAGTGCTAACTACAGCTGGTTTCTTAACTGTCTCACTGCTGCAAGCCAGTGCAGCCAATAATTTCAATTTTCAAAAGCTCTTCACTTGTTGAATATTTTGAAAACAATTCGACTGAAAGTTGTTGGCGGCTTAGCCACCAACAATTTCAGTCCAATTGTTTTCAATATATTTATCAGGTTCAGAGATATAACCGTTGCAATATGTCGTCTGCAAAAACTCAGTCAGACTGTTATTAGAGGTTAAAATACAATTGAAGAAAATGGTCTCTAAAGGCAGGTAGGTGGTCTTTATAGCAGGTTATTCCCCACCACCACACAATCCATGTAACACATGCGCATCTGGCTGAATCACCAAGTTAGCAGCAGAGGTAGGGTGAGCTGGAGTCGATTTAAAAAATAATTTGACTGAAATCATTGCTGCCTTAGGCAGCAACAACTTTCACTGCTGCCTAAGGCAGCAACAACTTTCAATCAAATACATTTCAAAATATTTTTAAGAGCATAGATGTCAGAGCACATAATACATATATTAAATATTTCTGCAGTATTGGAAAGGTTAATCTGTTAATTGGAATTTAATATCTAGTTTGGCAATAAAATCTGACATAGTGATAAATCAATGGACAGTGGAAACAAACCTATATTTGCCCTATGAAAGTGAGACTGCAAATATTTAAGGTGAGGTAACTCTGTCATTTGACGTCCTATCAGTTTAATTTTTACAATACAGATAATTAGATGTCTTAACATTGTGATCAAGTTTGGTGTCAATCCGTCAAGAAATAACAAAATGAGCCGCCATTGTTGGTGAGACAGACAGACAGATGGATGGACGGACATACAGAAGACGGATGGGGTCATCGCTATGCGACAGCTGACTGACAAGTAAGCGGAGTTAAGAAAACCAATTTGGGCTTCAAAAATTGAATATGGCAGCCAAACACACTAGAATTTGATTGGTCCATGGCGGCCATGTTTTTTACCGATCAACTTCCCATGAACAAAAGTCCATAATCATATCGCCAAGATTTAAGCCCGATCCGTTCAGCGGTTCTGCAGAATAAGTCGTTTTCACGAAAACTATGTCATCCAAGATGGCTGCCGAACCATTTGGCCAATCAAGTTCCTTTGAACAAACTTGGTTCAGCTCTTGCCCTATATGATATTTCGTGAGTTTTGAATCGATCCACCAAACGGTTTCGGAGAAGATTTTTAGTCATTTCCTAAAATCGACCAAAATCCAAGATGGCCACCGGCCAAATTGGCCGATCGGCTTTGTTTGAACAAACTTGGGTCCCTATGCCCTAAGGATATTTCCTGCCAAATATAATTGAAATCGGCCCAGTGGTTCTTGAGAAGAAGTCGTTTAAAGAAAAAAGTTGACGGACGGATGACGGACGGTCGCCATGGCATAAGCTCACTTGGCCATTTTGGCCAGGTGAGCTATTAATAGAAGTCTGCAATGCCTAATTACCAAATGCCAGGGTATAGTTACAGACGTTGTAAGCTGGCCGACAACAAATAGTAACGTGGGCCAGTTTCGCGAAGAAGCTAGTATACATGACTTAAACATGGCATAAAGTAGACAATCGACCAATCAGTATGTCAGGTATGATGCTTTGATGCGCATACTTGGTTGTTTCTGTATACACTTCTTGAAATTGACCACAGCCAGCCATTACATGTTACTAGACATTTTAATCTTAAATTATTTAAGAAAATTTCAATTTTCTCATAGAAAATGTCCATTTGCAGACCAGGCGAAGCCTATATTTGAAAATTTACCACTGGAATGACTGGCTCGGTTATCGAGCGAGTCATTCCAGTGGTAAATCTTCAAAAATATTCATCTTTTGGTCGGCAAATGGACATTTCTCAAGACCACTACAGAAGCCGTTTTTGGCTGATATGAGTGTTAAAGGGTTAACGTCAAATTTAGTCAAAAAGATTTAAATATTTTCTTATTGAATATCCATTTACAGGCCAAGAGAAGACTATTTTTGAAAATTTACCAATGGAATCACTGGCTCATTTATCGAGCCAGACATTCCTGCGGTAAATTTTCAAAAATAGTCTTCTCCTGGCCTGCATATGGACATTCCTCAAAATGACCGTGGAGGCCGGCTTGACCATTAAAGGGTTGAGACAGGAATGGGATAAATAGTTGTAACTAAATAACATATAGAATACAACAGACCAGGGAGACATTGCTTACTATGCCCTGCCAGCTTCTAACTAAGCTCTGCCCACGTTCATGTGTTGGAAACGAGTTAAAACTTCCCAGAATCTAAATTTCAAGGTAACTATATACATAAGATGTTGAATATTTTGAACCTAATTTGACTGGGGCTGTTGGCAGCTCCCTGGAGTGAAATTAGTTTCAAAATATTGAACCAAATGTTTATTAAATTGAGATATCATCAATGCCACACAATTCGTACACTCATGACAGACTTTTCAACTTTCATGATGGAGATCTACACGCCATTATTATTGTGACATCGGCTAACGTATGACATAATTCATTATGATGTCATATACTTGAGTGACATATCTGATCCATCCAAACATTCTAAAACTAAACTGACTGGAACTTGCCACTGAAATAGGTAGCAAAAGCCTCAAGTCAAATTACTTTCAAAATACTTGAACTTATTATTTATTAAATTATAAATGGTCTTCCATACTTGATCATTCGTATTGATTAACCCTTGAATTGTCAAGAGTTGTCAAGAAAATTTAACTTTGAAAATTTACTCCCAGATTGACTGATTCTAAGGTATCACTAGTATATAGCCAGTCAATCCAGTGGCATGTTTTCAAACCAGTTATCTCTTTGCCTGCAAATAGACATTTCTCAAAACCATTGCAGAGTCCGGCTTGAATATTAACCCTATATACCTCATATCAGCCAAAAACAGCTTCTGCAGTGGTCTTAAGAAATGTCCATTTACAGACCAAGAGAAGCGAAATTTACCACTGGAATGACTGGCTCGATAATTGAGCCAGTCATTTCAGTGATAAATTTTCAAAAATAGTCTTCTCTTGGTCTGAAAACGGACCTTTTCAATGAGAATTTAAATTTTCATGAAAAACTTTGAGGGTTAAAGCAGGTCTTACCACCAGTGACCAGTTTCTTCTCCCTGTCTCACCATTCTCACTTAATTTTAATTTTAGGGGAGTACACCATTGCTCCCATACATTGATACCGCGTAAGTAACAATAATTATATAGGCAAATACTGAATTTACTTTGATGGA
>CM067372.1:38796019-39036019 GCA_034401795.1 Chaetoderma sp. LZ-2023a | reverse complement strand
ATTTGGTTGAAATCGCTCAGAATGGTAAGGAGAAGCAATTTGACAATTTCCGGTACATTTTTCATAAAATCTAAGATTTTCACCCAAAAAATTGATGAATCAAAATTTTGAATGTATCTTCCTGGAGCCTACGACAATAGGGTCATTCCAGCCAAATTTGGTTGAAATTGGCCAAGTGGTTAATGAGGATTAGTGTTTTAAAGCAAGTGACGGATGGATGACGGACGGACGACGGATAGTCGCCATGGCATAAACTCACTTGGCCCTTTGGGCCAGGTGAGCTAATAATCTAAGATTTGAAACTGACTAATCAAAATTTTGAATAGAAGTTCTGGAGCGTACCACTATAGGCCTGTATCCACATTCATTTGAAATACATTCACCTAAAGATTAGACCGTTTCCCTCAGCCACATGATCAACATGTAATTAAAGTTCATTAACATGCATCAAGGAGAACAAATTATCAAAGAAGCCAAGGGCGTTAAAGGACAATTCTGGGATTGGTAAAAGTGTACTTTATTTGAAAGACTATTATATGACTAACAAATTGGATCCTAAATAAAAACAATAGACAAATAATACGAGTAATTATACCATCGTAAACATGGGATTATTTTATCTCCCGGGCGGCACCATTTTCTTGCAACGAGAGCGAGATTTCACGAGATCCTGACGTCATCCCCACACCAATGCTACCGCATGAGGGCTGTACAGTAAATGCATGGAGGCCTAACATGTACTAATTTGTAATCGTTAAGACATTGCCCAGCTAAGCTACTAAGTTTTTTAAGTAATTCTAGTATCAGAAGTCGGTGGGGGAATCATTAACCCCTAGACCGCTGAAGCATAGATTCCATTTTCTCTATTCTATTCTTCAAAATGTACCCCGACACTATCTCTGTAGGTAGGCTATTATGCATTTTTACACCATGCGATAAGGGTTAAATGAAGTGGCACACCTGACACGTGCGTATTGTCAAATTACCCAGCCAACTCAAGATACCGCTATAGCGTGTGTCGCAGGCAGTGTACACATATATTCCAAGAAAACATATGATAATATTGCCGGAAGCACAGAACCGATTGTAATAATTCTGATACCTACCTGCAGCTGCAAATTCAAAGATTTATCCAATGCTAGGGATGTTAGAATTGGCCTAGTGGTTCAAAAGATACACTCTGCGGGAAAAATTAAGCCAGCAAAATTTCAAACAAAAATTTCAAGATGCGCTCTATCCATCATCCCATATCAGAATGAGTATTACAGCTACAATGACAGAATTTGATGTGCCGAAGCTTTACAGTATTATCACATAACAGGAAAAATTCCATCAAAATATCTTAATTATTGGAATTACTACAGCTTGCCGGGAAATATTGATCGGCGATGAAAATTCCCAGATTTTATGTCAAAATGTTAATTCATTTGGTGATATCTCTGGCAACATTCACGTGAGCAAAATTATAATTGGTCAGGCATATAGCTGTTTCTTTTAGCTTTAAGCACACTCCAATCTAATGACAATAAGCAAAGATAGAGTCTGCGAGACAAAAACCATCTCATGCTGAATTTTACCAAAAAAGGATAACATATTCTCAGATCGTATCTTAGATGAATAATTTGTTTTTTTATTCCAGTCTTTTGAACCTCTTGCCTGATATTTACATCCATTATATCATATTAATCCTGAGGTCGACACCTATTTAGAGATCCTAGAATCATTGAAATCGCTTCGACGGTTCATTTGCCATTATCATTTACGTATACTTCCTTAAAATATATACCCGCATCTATTGGCCTCGCTCCTCCAGTCATAACCATTCAATTTTACCGACTTTATCTATATAACGATAGTTGGTTACGCTATTTCTATCTGGTTATTATTCTGGCGCAATTTCATTAAACATGTAATAATCTTTCAAATAAAACACACTTTTTATCATCCCGGAATTGTCCGTTAACGCTCACATGGAACAGACATAATAATTTTAATTTAGCAGTAACAAGACAAATACAAAATTGGGAATTTCCCCCGTTTTCCTAATCATGGTCAATGACCATGGATTGAGCATGAATGGACCATGATTACCCATGCAGGTTAAATGGCACCAGTCATATCATGATCAACATATTCCTTATGACCATGAAAAACCATGTTTGATGATCGGCGACATACCATGGTTTGACCATGGTCAAACATACTTTGACCATGGTCATACCATGGTCAGATCATGGTCTGACTGTGGTGCCATTTAACCTGTATGGTCACACCATGGTCAACCAAGGTCTGAAGGTTGGTGACATTTATCATGCATATTTGAACATTGGTTAGCAATCCAGCTCCACTTTTCTAAAAAAAGTGTACTGTGTACTGGCTACAAAATGGTACTACTTTGGTCTTAGCCAAAAGGCCAAGAAGCAATTAAAACATTTTAAACAGTCATGAGCTATGGCAATAATCATGAAGATATAAAATGTTTTGGTATTGGATTTAGTTTTATTGGCCACTCACACCTAGATGTATTCGAGCCATGACATTCTTTGAGGTGCTTCCCCGAAGGGTTGCTTAAATAAATCTAAGCTGAAAAAATATATAAGCCTATCAAAATTTTGGAATGGTTAACTACATTGGCATTGTTTAAAATAAGGTGTATACAAGAATTCAGTGTGTATTATTACCGGTATGTTTCAATGTATATGGCATTTACTATTCAAATGCCATAATTAATGATGCTTACATAATTTATGTGCCATAGAATAATAACTTTAAATGCAAAAAGACACCTATTTTCAGTGAAAGCTGCCTCCCTTCTTAAATTACACTGACCAAAGCCAAAGCATGGTCAAATAATTGTTCCTGAAAATGTTCAAAAACAGTTTTAAAAATGGCATTAAAGCTTAGGAACTGTTCATTAGTTGTTCCAGAAAATATGCAAAAGCAGCTTAGGGATATTTTAAGCCCTTAAGTTCAAGAATTGTACTTCAGTAGTATTTTTTTAGATATTGAGCAACATCACTGACCATGATAACTCTGTCAATAGGAATAATATTGAAGTTGTCCAGTAACCATGGTGGACCATGATATATCATGGTCAATGAGGGACATTGATAATTCTTTAAAATATTGGTGACATATCTGACCATAAACTGACCATGATATCAGTGAATAGGAATAACATTGAAATTCTCCAGTGACCATGGTCAACCATGATATATCATGGTCAATAAAGGACTTTGATAATTGTTAAACATACTGCTGACATAGCTGACCATGATATCACCGTCAATAGGAATAACATTGAAATTCTCCAGTGACTATGATATATCATGATCAATAAGGGACTTTGATAATTGTTAAAAATACTGCTGACCTATCTGACCATAAACTGCCCATGATATCACTGTCAATACAAATAACATTGAAATTATCCAGTAACCATGGTTGACCATGATATACCATGGTCAAGGAGGGAATTATAAAAATTGTCACATATCTGCCCATCACTCGACCATGATTTCATTGCCAGTAGAGATAATATTGAAATTTTGCAATGACCATGATCAATCATGAAATATCATGGTCAAGGAGGGACTTAGAAAATTGTTAACACATAGTGTCAGATCTGACTATGAACTGACCATTATTTGATTGTTAATCATGTGAATAGGGATATCACGGAAATCTTTAAATCACTGTGGTCGACCATGATATATCATGGTCAAGGACGGGACTAAAAATTCCTAAAATGTCAGATCTGACCATGATTTCATTGTCAATAAGGATAACACTTCAATGACCATGTACGACCACATGGTCAGCTGACCATGGTCAGTTGACCATATTTATGTGGGTACTGGGACCACAGTCAGATGAGTAACAAAATCATGGTCAACCATGGTAAAACCATGAACTACCATGTTCGACTGTGATATCATGATCGGCACGAATGCAGGGTCAGTACAATCGATATATTTAGTGGGAAATTAATGAACACTGACAACACAATTAGATTGAACTTAGGTTACATCCAGCCAATAAAAAATCCAATATGTCCATGACAATCATGTTTTATCAATTTCATGTGAACAAACGTCAATTACCCTTAGTAATTGATGAAATTAAATCTAATGGGCTTAAACCTGATCCATACAGCAGTTCCTGAGATGTCACATTGGAGAACAAGATGGCCACTGGAACAAGCGTATGAGTAGTGATTTAAATGATTTCCAGCCATTTTTAGGAAAATCCAAGATGGCCATCGAACACGTTAACCAATCAAAATTCTGTATACAAGCTCTGAAGCACACCACTCTAAGAGTCGTTTCAGCTGATTTTGCTACTGAGGAGTAGCATTTTAAATGATTTGACAGCATTTTTCAGAAAGCTGATCAATCAAAATTCTGTATACAAGGCCTAAAGTGTACCACTCTAGGGTCTTACCGAACAAGTTTGCTTGAAATTGGCAATGTGGTTATTGAGTAGGCTTTTAACTGATTTCCAGAAATCTGCAAAAAATCCACCAAGATGGCCACCAGAAAATGGCCAATCAAAATTCTGTATACATGTTCTGAAACCTACCAGCCTAGTATCCTTCTAGCCAAGTCTGTTTGAAATTGCTCAAACATGTAATGAGTAGCGTTTTAAACGATTTCCAGACATTTTTTGGAAAAATAGACCAATCAAAATATCTTCTGAGGCATACGAATCTCCGGTCCTCACAACCCAGTTTGCTTGATATAGTTCAAGTGGTTAATGATGAGTAGCATTTTAATTGATTTCCCAAAATGTTCCGAAGATCCAAGATGTCCGCCGGAAATACGGCCCAATCACAAATTCTGTAAGCAAGTTATGAAACCTGGCCGCCAGAAAATTGACCAATCAAAATTTCAAAATTCTGTATAAATTTTCTGAAACCTACCAGACTAGTATCCTTCCAGCAAAGTCTGGTTGAAATTGCCCAAGCAGTTAGTGAGTAGCATTTTAAACAATTTCCTGCCATGTTTCTGAAAATTCAAGATGGCTGGCAAAAAAAAATACACCAATTAAAATTCTGTGTACAAATTCAGAATCATACTACTCTATAGTCCTCACAGGTGAGTTTTCTTGAAATCGGCTTTCTTGAAATCGGCTAAGTGGTTAATGAGTAGAAGACTTAAGATTTTGGGAAATTTTCAGAAAATCCAAGATCGCTGCTGAAAATACTGAACAATCAGAATTCTCGTTAGAATAGTCAAGCTATTTATCTTGGAGTAGCGTTTAAATTTCTAGAAAATGTTCGGAAAATCCCAGGTGGCCACCAGAAAAATTGACCAATCAAAATTCTGAACAGAGCTTCTGGAGCCTACCATCATATGATCCTTCCTGCCAAATCTGGTTGAAGCCAGTCACAGCATAAATGAGATGTGATTTGCCCGACAGACGGATGGATGACGGACTGCCACCATGGCATAAGCTACAAATACTAAGCTATAAAACTAATTTACCAGCTGACTGTCACTTAACTGCCAAATTGATCACCTGTTCTCTGTTCTTAATAATAGCCTGGAATGAAGTGAACAGAGAATACTAGTCAATATCAAGGTTTCATGTGACCACCACCAACTCGCACCAAGCACCATCAATGTCACCACCGTAACCCTAACCCACCCGGCCACAACCAAAAACCCACCAACTTTCTAACCACTAGAGATCTATGCAATAATGATAATTAATGCGCCGATGAAGTGCATTTATACACGAGATCATCTAAAGAGGAAGCAAGTTGTTAACACCTTAAGCACTAAGGTAGACAAGCTAATTTAACCCGTTAATGTCATCCCGGACAAAACCTGCCCCTGTTATGGTCCTGTGGAAATTACACCTGGAATGACTCGCGCTCAAAAACGGAGCCAGTCATAAGTGATAAATCTTCAAAAATTGTATTCTCTTAGCCTGTAAATGGACATTCAATAGGCAGATATTAAAATTTTTCTGGACTAAATTTGACCATTAACTAACCATACTAGAGCCCTGTCTTCGCACGTTCAGCCTTCAGGACCTTTTTTAAAACTTTTAAATATTGTACAACATACTCATATTGAATGCCATTTCATTCGGATCACTATTTCTCATCATCCTTTAATGCTTAGGATAAAACTTAACTATAAGTAGCATTTTGAGCGCTCTGTATGTCCATTTACAGACAACAAAATAACTTTTTTTAATAATCTTACTAATAGAATGACTGGATCCCTTAACACGTTAGCCATTTCAGCGGTGAGTTATAGATAGTGTCTTCTCATGGCCTGCAAATGGACATTTCTCAATCTATCACCATCACAAAGATTTGTCATATACCCATCTGTAGAGTGGAAAAACAGAGTTATATCTGTACATGCAGACCTTCATCAGAAAACATAACATTTTCATAGCTGCTGATCAACTGCATTGTAGCTGGGCAAGGATTGGTGAATCAGATAGATATTGATCCTGACACCGTTGACCAATGGGCATGCTGATAAACAAATAGATATTGGTCCCTGGTGACCAGAGATGTGTCAGTATCCAAATTGACACTGGACCTACTCCATTGATCAACAATAACTAAATGGATATTGGTTATGCATCATTTGATAAAGGGGCAGTACTATGGTCAACAGCTCAATTTGTAAATTAGGCTGTTACATTGACACTTCAGATTCATATTGCCATAGCATCAGCTCACCAAGGCGAGCCAGAAATTAATTGGTTGTAGATATAGTCTACATGTTTGACCTGGTTAACTCAAGAGGATAGGCTATATAATTTCCTGAAGATGACATTAGGGAACCACTGACCTCACATTTTCTCAAACACATCAATCATTTGAACTCTGCTGAGAGAGTGCAAGAATTTACTGGTCATTATCCTAAGGCTGTCACACTGCTGACTCTGAGACTTGGTCTCAAATTTAAGACCAAACATGAATGATATTATACTTCTCAGATCAAACTGATTTAATCATAACAGCAAACATCTTGAGTCTGCTCTTTATGCATGTCATAACCGTTTCCTTGCTGAACTGTGAGAAACATGCAGCTCTCAAATAGCGAGCTAGAGGAAATCAAAACCCTTTTTCAAATGAGACACAGAAGCAATATACGACATGCTTTAGATGCGTCTGCAGCAACAACTCCTTAATTGTACACAATCTCACCCTTACATCATCATAAGCGGTTAATGAAGAGTAGGCTTTTAACTGATTTGCAGTAATGTTCAGAAATTCAAAGATGGCCGCCTGAAAGATTTACCAATCATAATTCTGTATATATGTTCTGTAGCCTACCAGCCTAGTATCCTTCCAACCAAGACTGGTTGAAATTGGTCAAACAGTTAATGAGGAGTAGCATTTTAAACGATTTCCCGCCATTTTAAAGAATTTAAAGATGGGCGGCGAAAAAATAGAACATTCAAAGTTCTGTATACAAGTTCTGAAGCCTACCCCATAGGTCCTTCCAGCCAAATTAGTTTGAAATCTGCCATGTGGTTAATGAGGAGTAGCGTTTTTAAGCAAAAGTTGACGGATGGACGGTCGCCATGGCATAAGCTCACTTGACCATTCTGGCCAGGTGAGCTAAAAATCCTTTCAATGAGCAAATATTTAGATTTTCTTGACCACATTTGACCATTAAATGGTTAACCGGCTAAACTATTTCAGGTGAATGAAGTCATCATGGAAGCTACAGCTAAGGGAAAGCGCAATATAAAATGGTGGTGTCATTTCGCAAAAGTCACTAAAAACCTTTTCCTCCATAAGGCAGATACTTCGAGCATATAAAGCTCAGATAGCCTGGGACATCATTTTATCTAGGGCATGGCTTGACAGAGCTCAAACAATCGGCTCAACTAATATGACATCTACAAATTCTGCAGGGTATAGCGACTAAAGTACACATAAATCTACACGTAAACCATATTTTATGTATGTATGATCAATATATATAGCTTTATATATATACAGATATGAATTATTGACATACACACCCCCGTGCAGATGCTGTGGGAGGGTTGGTGTGGGGCACAAATTGAGGAATCTATTTCTAGCTATGCCCCGCCTATTTCAAGCTAAGCTCCGCCCACGCTTTGCAGGTGTTGAAATCGATTTATACACTTTGAATTCTGAATTCCCATAATACCAATTCATGGTAACTATACAGGTAACCTACTGAATATTTTGAAAGTAATTTTTGGGTGCCCCACGACCTCACGATATGCAGAATCTTGGTTAAATCCATGCACTTCTCACTTTCTCCACCCAATGTAGAAATGGGCACATATTTTATTAGTGCAGATTGAGGTAGTTCTCTAGGGTGGAGTAGAAATAGCCTCTAGATGGTTCATGTCAGAGTAAACAGTTAACACCAGCTCAGAATTAATTTCTATTAAAATATTATGCCAACATTTTCATGTACGTTTAAGAATAACTTTACGACCAGCACCAGCAATAACTGAGTGAGTATTGGTCACTGCAAGGCGATTGTTCTAGTGGCCCAGTGGCTACTGGTTTCTCACTCACTGCCCACATCATTTTGATAAGATAACATTATACTGATATTCATCTCAATATGGCCATATTTAATTATCATGATTATCCTTTGCATGTATGTCATATGCTCAATACACACAGTAGCTTTGATATATAGTTTACTGAAAGCCGTTTCTGCGCTAAGCAGCAATCAACAGCTTTCAGTCAAATATTTATTATATATATATATATATATATATATATCATGCTTAATTTGGGCAGCATTAAAAAACCTGCCATTCTGACAATAATTTGAATTAATATTAATAACACCTCGCACAGCGACAGTTTTAAATCAAATGATTTTCAGATAACCAGCCAAATATGAATTGTATTTAATGATACATGTTATGGAGGGCTGTAGCAAGGTCTAATGGCGCCCTGGGTGAACTGAGAATTTGGCGTCCCACTAACAGTAACACTACCTGGCTGACATTGGGGCTAAGGGTCATCCACCAGAAAAAATTGGAAATATAAATCCTCTTAGAGGGCATTTCCAGAAGGAAATAGCATACTACTGAACTTCAAAGTGGTGTCAAGTCATTTGAATTTTATTTCTAGCAATGATTTAAAATGTCAAAGAATCAGTCAGAATTATGTGAGGGTGTGTGTGTGTGTGTGTGTGGGGGGGGGGGGGGGTCTATGCTTACATCCCCATGATTTCTCGTCTGCCTGCCACTGAAACCACCTATTGCTGAATAACTGTTATACCCATGACCCACACCCTTTCTCAATAAATGTTTGACACAGGTCACTGTCAAATGTAGTACATGTAGTTGACCAGTAGTACCTGTATTTCTGGAGGTAGATTCAGATTCTTATGAAATGATCGACTTATATATAATAAAGTATCCATATTCATTAAAAGGCACAAAAAACAAGTAGAAGTTCTGTATGCTGTCAATCAGTATCACAATGGCAAATGAGATCAAATTTACAGAGCACAAGACATAACTCAATGTGCCATTAAGCAGCGATTAACACATTAGCAAACTAATTTACTACACAGAGTTTAAAATTTCTAAAACTCTAAATAGTTGATATGCAAACTCTAATGGTTGCTGTTGTAGCATGGGAACTGTATCTAAAATATGTTACTAATGTATTTATAGATACATTTTCTATACTATAATTACAAATGCCATATTTACATAAATCCAACCATCTTTGCTTATTGCGGAACGAAGACAATTCATTAAAAATTTTGGTTTGCTAAAACTACGATCACATGATGAGAGAGAGAGAGAGAGAGAGAGAGAGAGAGAGAGAGAGAGAGAGAGAGAGAGAGAGAGAGAGAGAGAGAGAGAGAGAGAGAGAGTGAGAGAGAGAGAGAGAGAGAGAGAGATCAATGCTGGAGAGCGATGTTGATGTTGCGATATGTGTCTTCAAGGAGTAATAACGTGTTAGATCTTAAGACTTTTAGAGGTCAGGCTCAAGACAAATCTCGCAGCACAGAAGCTGCTTGGTATTATAATGACCAGATGACCCAGAGGGTCTGGTCTTATGTTTTACTAATTACATATACCTACCTTCCTTGCATTACTATAGCTCTTTCCTTCTCTGAAGGGAAGCGTAGTAGGATGAATTTTTACAGCCAATGTCTGATGGGTATTGTGGTTAAAGAGTCACTCAAGGCTTCTCCAGGAATCTCCATACTCTCTCTAATGATGAGATCCATAGTAATTCGCTTAAATGCTATATCTCAGATAGAGGCAATAAGAGGGTTAATCCATTACCCATAGCCACTGAGTAGGTACTTAAGCACAATGACACCTCATTGGCTGATAGCTATCACATGACCTTGTTGTAGCAACCAAGATTACATTCCTTTGTCGAAGCCAGTCATATAATCCAGCTTTAAGCAAATCCATGAAGGGGTAGATAATCCTGTCACTACTCAGCTCTGAATATCTGACTAAAGGTGAAATTAAAAACTAACCTAACTAGTCCATATTATATGACTGAAATTTTCATTCTGAAATACCCAAATATGACAAAAACTGACATATTCAGGCATACCCAAAGGCTGAATGATATAATGAATCTCTTAGTTGAATATAACTAATCTAACAAGATATGACCATTACAATGAAGACGCTCCAGAATCTTTAAGATAGAAGTTAATAAATGTATTTGCTGATTTCCAATTAGCAACTGCATATGTCATCTAGAGAAGATCCGTTAAAAAGGGCACAAGAGGTGGCAAGACCCCTAACATCATGGGCCTTAACACCCACAATAGCATTGTCCCCAGGAGAGGCCTATTCATGGCAAATTTTGATGGTATCAACTATCCAACGAGAAATAGTTGTTAATGTCTATTGTTGGATCGTTTGGACTCAGTGCAAAGTTTACACATATTAAGGGCCCTAACTGGACACTGGACAGAATCGTCTGGAGAAAAAGAGGAAAGTTTGTGAATTACAGTAGGTTCACCTAAGAATTTAACTGACTGAGTTTGGACAGGAATTCTGGCCTAGGATAGAGAATAATGCTATTCCCAGTAACCTGAAACCTATCTAGTTCAGCAGAAAGGGCATGAATTTCAGAATGATGGCTGGCTGAAGCTACTGCTAACAGGAATACTGCTTTAAGTGTGACTTGCACCACTGAAGCATGATCATGGACTCTCGACAGTGAGAGACCGACCTGGAACGCCCTCGATGATTGAAGAATGAGACCACTGTGAAATGTCTGATCTGATAGGAATTGACATACCGAGAATCAAGGGATCCCAATGCACTATGGCATGGAAAACAGCCCACAGTTCTAAAAGGTTGACATGGGAGGAAGATTCTGTGAGGGACCAGGTTCCTGAAATCTTCCTGGAATCCCAAATGGATCCCCACCCCTCCAGGGAAGCATCTGTAAAGATAATTTCCTGAGGGGTTGGAAGATGTAGAGGAATCCCTAATAAAAGGGACAGACGGTCTTACCAAAACTGGAAATGAGTGATGAGAGAGAACTTGATGAGACCTGGAAGATCCAGAGAATCTAGAGATTGATTCCAATGAGCCATAAGATAAAACTGGAAGAGTCTTCTCATCAAAAGAGCCCAAGGAATTACTTTTTTGACTGAAAACATGAGGCCTATGATTCTGAGAAAGGACCTGGCTGTAACTAATTGGCCTACCTTGAGAGCCTGAATTGTGGACAACATCTGGACATTGGGAAGGGAGGGGAATAACTTCCCCTGACAGAGAAAGCTGAGGGACATGTACCAATGAAGAACGATCAGTGATGCTCGACAGATATAGACCAATCTGGACACACACACACACACACCAACCCACCCACCCACCCTCCCTCCCTCCCTGATGAAAGAAGAATGAGCCTACTGTGAAATCTCTGATCGGATAAAAATTGAGACAGAGAATCAGGGGTTCCCAATGAACTAGGGCATGGAAAAAAACACCCACAGTTCTAAAAGGTTGACATGAAAGGAAGATTTTGTGAGAGACCAGGGTCCAGAAATCTTCTATGAGTCCCAGAGGAGCCCCATCCTAGCAGGGATGTATCTGTGAAAAAGGTGGCCTGAGGAGATGGTGGATGAAGAG
This sequence comes from Chaetoderma sp. LZ-2023a, assembly GCA_034401795.1. Taxonomy (NCBI): domain Eukaryota; kingdom Metazoa; phylum Mollusca; class Caudofoveata; order Chaetodermatida; family Chaetodermatidae; genus Chaetoderma; species Chaetoderma sp. LZ-2023a. Next base: position 39,023,917 of record CM067372.1, on the reverse strand, counting down.
GGACCCCAAATAACAGGGATTGACTGACTTACCAAAACCAGCAATGTTTCATGAGTTGAAATTGATGAAAATCCAATGATTAAGAACTCTAGACTGATTCCAGTGGGTCATAAAATAGAACTGGAAGGATCTTTTCATCAGAGGAGCCCCAGGAATCACTTTCTATACCTAAACCACGAGGCCTATGAATCTGAGGAAAGATCTGGCCGAAACTAACTGACCTATCTTGAGAGGTTGAATTGTGGATACCATTATCTACACATTGGGAGGTAGGGAAATAACCTCCCCTGAGAGAGGTCGAAAGAGACCTCCAGGTGGGTAAAAACACAGACCAGAGGGACCTTTCCACGATATGATATAATGTATAAAGAAGCACACTTGCAACCAGTAAGACAAAAGATGGAAAGACCCCCCCCACCCATTATGGATGCTTATAAATCAATCCTGATTACAAAATGAAAAGTTCCCAATGGATATACACATAATACAATAAAATAAATTAAGAAGACCTAATAACGAAAGGAGATAAGAAGCCTACCAATGGAAGGTATACTAGTATAAAACCTAATATCGGAATAAAGAAAGCTATAAATGAAGAATAAAGGCTAAACATACCTATACAAATTCTCACCTGTATCCTGCCACTCCTAATACATACGCAAATTATCACCTGTATCCTGCCACTCTCAATATCTAAGCAAATTCTCAACTTTATCCTGCCACTCCTAATACATACGCAAATTATCACCTGTATCCTGCCACTCTCAATATCTAAGCAAATTCTCAACTTTATCCTGCCACTCCTAATACATACGCAAATTATCACCTGTATCCTGCCACTCTCAATATCTAAGCAAATTCTCAACTTTATCCTGCCACTCCTAATACATACGCAAATTATCACCTGTATCCTGCCACTCTCAATATCTAAGCAAATTCTCAACTTTATCCTACCACAACCAATACCTATGCAAATTCTCACCTGTATCCTGCCACTACCAATACCTGAACAAATCTCAACTGCATCCTGCCACTCTGATTATCAGCATAAATCCCACCTTTATCCTGCCATTCCATTACCTGTACAAATTTCACTTTTATTGTGCCACTTCTAACATCTTGCTTTATATAAATTATGAGAAATCTGGAATCAACTGTTGCTAAATGTGTTGGTTCACGCTGTTGCTATCTTATTGAGCAGCAGCTTGTACCCGACCTATGCCTAATGTTAACATTTAATGTTAAAGCTTTTTCAAGAAAATTGTGAGTTTTGCTCAGTGAACCATGATTTGGAGGTCAACCTAAGACTACATTTAAAAATCTATGACTGGAATGACTGGTTGCAGATGTCACCTTTATTCTCCTACTCCCAATAACTGTGCAAATCTCATTTTAATACTGCCAGTCCCAATAACTGGGCCAATCGCACCTTTATCCTGCCACTCCTGTTACCTGTGTAAATCTCACTTGTATAGTCAACCTAAAGAACCATCAAGAAAATTAATAAATTTCATCTATAGACCAAGAATACAGACAGACTACTTCTGGTAGTCTACAACTCGATTAACTCTTATCGAGCCAGCTATTACAGTGGTAACTTTGCGCAAATAGTTTTCTCTCATCCTGCAATTTCACGCAGATTAGGATTTTTCTTTCCTCCTTTCCATTGTAAGATTATGTCATCCTTGCAGAGAAGGAATGGTCCTAGTTTAACATTATTCTTCAAGCTTGGTCTAATAGATGATGGCAACGGTCGATTGGCTGTCATCATATTACTATAGTCATAACACATGTAGTCGAATAGCCCGCTACCAATCCCCATAGCTTGGTCTGTTGATCTGCTTCCAGTGGCCACAGATGTTGTCATTGTGCTGAGCATAGCTGTGGCCTGTCAGTTAAGGAGGTGCTTGTGGATGATTTTCTGTTGTACATAGTGCTGTGTAAACTATATTCGTTCTCCTCAGGTGGGTACAACGATAACAGTCGTCAGTTCTGAGGTGGTAGCTTGTCGTGGACTGTCCTCTATCCAAGAATCCGAGTCAAAATCGTGATGTGGGTTGTAGACTCCATCCCCAGTTGTAGTTTTATATGAATAGTAAAAGTTGGACAATATTAGGGAACATTGATGTGCATTTATTTATTTGCATATGAAAAATCATTTTACTCTCTGATAAATGAGTGTATATTTTGCTCCAAATTCTGTAATTCACTTAAATTAAATGTTTGTAAATTTTCACATGTTTTGATTTGAACCCATAAACTACTTATGATGCTAGTTTCAGCCATTATAAAAGTTAACATCATGTGTGTATGTGTTTGATGTCATCATTAGTAGGACATGTAGATTTTGAAATTTACTTGTACGGTTGGAGAGAGTCCTAAGTACAGTGACTTCAGTGTTTTAATAAGTCACAGAGTAGAATTACTTCCAAATGATGTGGAAATAGACAGTTGCCGAGGTGCCACAAATGTATAGAGGAATTAAGACATTGCGCAGTGTCGGTTAATATCCGATGTGCTTTGAGGCTTTCTGGTGGCAATCATTTTGGCAGTTTATACGTCAGATCTATGTGCTTCCCTTTCAAGTAGGAAAAAGTATCTTCTAGGGTAGTAATAGTATTGCAAAGCTTGCGGGTGTGACAGATGATACCTTTCATGTGTGTAACTGTGGTTAATGGACCTTTCCATTTTTAGCTATGCCCCGCCCATCACTAGCTAAGCTCCACCCGATCCTCACCGTGTTGGAATTGATCGATCCCTGCTATCAATTTCCTGATAACAATACAGGGAAGCTGAAAATTCAACAGAATATTTATTAAATAGTAAAAGCAAACAATTTGTACAACAACGCATAGACCGTCTTCAAATATGCATTCGTGACGTACTTATCGACGTCATTGATTATGATGTCATTCTACATATCACGCAGTTCATTATGATGTCATATGATGGGTGGGTACTCTGGAAAGGTGAATTGTTTAAGGTTTTTTGGAGGAATTCTATTCGCTTCTGTTTCTATTTTAGTGTGGAGAGAACTGTAAAATTACATAGAATATTCTTCTGCCTGGGACGTTTTAATCAGAAGAGCTGTCAAGGAGTCTCTTATTTTCACCTGTGTTGTTAGATGTCAGGGTTAATGTGAGAATGGAGTACCGGTTGTAAATCTTCTTGTCGTTTTTGTTGTTCTTAAGACATTTTTTAATAACTGTTTCTACTGGAGGGATTTTCTCCAAATTTGGGCAGAAGCTGGCTGGCGGGATCCTACAGACATATGCTAATTTTGGGTTGAAAATTTAATATGCAACAGCCACAGCTTTCAGCAACATTGTTTTCAAAATATACATTTTTCAGTAAGGCTGGTTGTACTGAAGGGATCGTCTCCAAACTTGCCCATGGCATCCCAAAGATGTATGCCAAATTGGGGGTAAAATTCTAAAAGGCTACAGCAACATTGTTTTCAAAATATAAATTTTTCAATAATACTGTTTCTACAGGAGAGATCTTCTCGAACCTTTGATGGAAGCGTCTCCATTGGATCCTGAAGACATATGCAAACGCTAGAGTCAAAAGCTAACACATTGATTCCAAAATTTTTGACTTCATGGTGGCCCGCTTTTAAAATGTATCAATGACGCAGGTATTGGACAAATTTGTCGTTGTTTATATATATAGCTAATCTTATAAGTCAAATCATTGCTAAGTAAGTAAAGTAGATAAAGAAGGTATGTTAAATGTTGTGCTAGCTTATTTGTCTGTTAATAATGATAACATAATTCAAGAGGTGATACCTTTTATCCTGTTATGAAGAAGGTATGTGAAATCCGCCGGACTTACATAAGAGCATACTAGAAAATACTTGCAAAAAGTAATTTTTACAGGAGATATTACCTCCTGCCAAATTTCAGAAATCTGATGTTGTACCATGGGTCAAACCATTGTCAGGATTGTACACATCAAAGATATCCGCTAGCATTAATGACAGCTTACAACAAACATTGTCATCACCTGGTTTTTATAATTTTTAGCTGTTTTTTTTGGAGGTCGGCCTGTCAAATATTTGCCATTTTTGACGTCGCTTTGGTTGGCATAATGGCATAACAATGGTTAATAAAGGGGCCAGTTGTCTAATTGGTGGCAGCCTACATTTAAGTTATGACTCACAAGGTGGTTGGGCAGTCAAATCTTTTTAACATTTCTGGCAAGGCTGACTACATTCCAACTACAGTGGATGTATGCATGTTTTCATAGCAAGGCACCTACGCAGGAAGCAAGAGTTTCTAGTCAAAGTATTTCCAAAATATTTGACAACTAATATCTGTATGATTACTTTGAAATTGCGATAATGAGACATCAGGGCTGAAAGAAAGCCTGTTACGCAGATTGTCTTTTAAAAAATGTGTAGTAGCCTTGTTTAATCCACAGTCTATGTCAACGGAAGAGCAATAAAAGCTGCTCTAAAAGCCTTAAATGCCTGAATAAAAATATGCAATCTTTATTAATGCAAATATGATTTCTTTTCTGTTGACAATCCGGGATTGTGCTCAATACAGTACTTCAAGCCATGAAGTACACATAGTTTACCCCTTTTCATTCACAATTCACAAAACCCTGTTTTAACAGTTTAACAGTCAGGCTGCAGACCAGAAAGGGCTTTTGCAATGGTCTTGATAAATGCCCATTTGTAGACCATGAGAAGACTATTTTTTAAGATTCATCAATGGAATAACACGCTGAATAACAGAGCCAGTCATTCCAATAATAAATTCTCAAAAATAATCGTCTCTGGATCTACAAAAGACATTTTCCATGAGAAAATTTAGATGTTCTTGTACAAATTTGAGGGTTAAATGATTAAAGAATGTACATTGGAATAGTTTTGAAAATGTTTGACTGAAAGTTACTGTTCAAGAGCAGGTTATATGTTGGGCACACAACATATTAGCAAGTTCTTACTATAGGCATATATTATATTGTCCGAGATACTCATATTTTACCACCTCAAGTAACAAGGCAAAACGGTCCCTGAAGAGAGACAGTCTCTTAAGACAGGTTTACTTGCCATAAGGAATGTCTTTTGGGGACACAAGAATCCAGTTCAATAAAGAAGGCCTAAGCAATCACACGACTGCCATATAAGTTTGGTTTACAATGCAGAGTATGCAAATCTTACATGAATTCAACTAGCTGTAATATATAGAGATACAGTTTTAAATAGTTTTAAATGTTTGACCTAAAACCAATACAAATTCTCCAGCAAAAATGTGTAATACAGGCACATTATAATTTAGTAGCAACGGGAGAAAAACATTTTTCTAAATGTCTGAACAACTGAAAAATACCCGGCTATCTGGGATGGGCTGTGTGCAGGGCTTCAGGATCTGTGAATGACTGGGATTTAACTAACCTCCAGAAATCTAGGTCTGAATTTAATCGTTTTTCATTCATGTAAAATCTTGCCCTATACTTAACCTAAATACCAAGCACACTTTAGATAGATGTGGTAGCAATCCCTGATTTGTGCACATAAGACGCTAGACAAAAAACAGTAACTTAAAAACTGCTTTCATTCATAAATGTACCTCAAGATGACTGAAAATGGTACAAACCTCATAAAATACCAGCTTTGGACTGATTGAAGTGCACTCAATCATGCTTCTATTAATTACCCTCATCCCTGTAAAAGAGGGTATTGTGTGCGTGCACGTGTGTGTGTGTGCGTGCGTGCGTGCATGCGTGTGGGTGCGTCTGTGTGTACGTGCATGCATACATGCATGTGTCTCTGGACTGGTATCTAAACCAGTGTAACACGTCATAGGTGTGACTTAGGCAGCTTTGTCATACAGATCAAATGACCGACCGACTGACAGACAGACCGAGAAACTGACTTATACTAAGTATGAGTTACAAATAAAAACTACTGATACGATTTGGCTAATATTTTGACACAACAAAGTAACTTACAATTTTCAGACTGTCCATGATCCGGATAAAACAAAAACGGGTCTGGATCGATCAAATTCTGGATTTTTCACAGCTGGTCAGATTTGGTTCAAATTTTAACACAAGAAATGGTGACTGTACACTAGGATTATGCATTATGCAACATAGGGCCTGATCTGGAAAAATCTGGAAAATCCAAAAAATCTTTACAAATTTGGCAAGGGGTTGCCATCTTGAATTGCTCCTGTATTAGCTTAAAGATTGCTATATATATGACACAAATGTATATGATAATGTTGGAACCATAGAAATCTTAATATTTCTATGGTTGGAACACCAACATGCACTTTAAAGAGGCCAGAAAAAATAAAACCTGGGCTTCTGCAGTGATTATGAGAAATGTCCATTTGCAGGCAGAGGAGACAATTTCAGAAAATTAGCCAGCCATTCCAGTGGTAAATTTTCTAAAATGTTATTAAATCACACGGCCTGCATATAGAGATTCATTAACACTTTCACAGATGAAATCCCCATATTTCATTTTCAATGCTACCATACAGGTAAACTGTTAGAATATTTTGAAATTAATTTGACTGGAAGCCGTTGTTGCTTCCAGTTAAATTTATTTCAAAATTTGTAACAGAATAAATTTTATATTTGTCAGTAAACAGGTTAAGCAAATATTTGTATTTTCTTGATCGATCTTGACCATTAACCCCTTTTCGAAATTTCCATGTCTCAATCTCAAGATTACTAAGCAAGCAAGTTGTTGAATATTTTGAAACTAATTTGACTGGAGTCTGTTGCTGCCATAAGCAATACTAGCTCTCCATCAAATTAGTTTCTAAATATTCAATAGACTATTCCTTACATAAAGAATTTTTTGTTTCTGGTTTGTGTTAGCCAAAGCTTTACTAAACACAAATTCTTTGAACGTGCATGTCAATCAAGATGTTATTTGGTGGAAGAAAGCGATGAGACAGAAGGCATAAGTGATTGATAGCTTATCATGTCTGGAGGAGTACACTATGGATCACCAAATGTTTGTGTTAGAATTCTATAACCTGATACTCACCATGTTTCATTGTCTGCACACACGGAGTCTGGTGTGCGGGGACTGGTGTGTGGTCTTTCATGCTCAATTACACAACTATAATAAACATCATGCAATTACGATGAAGACAGTCCAGATGACGACGATGATGATGATGATGATGATGATGATGATGATGACGATGATGATGACGAATGGTGGTGGTGGTGGTTGTGCTGCTGCTGCTGCTGCTAATGATGATATGATGATGATGATGATGACAATGACAACGATGACAATGAATGGTGATGGTGGTGATAATGATGATGATGGTTGTGTTGATGATGATGATAATCATGATGATAACGATGATCCCACAGCTGCACTCAGTCCTTCATTGGCCACTTTTTCTTATACTCAGCCAGTCGGTAGCTCACACAGGTTCTTCTTGTTTCTACGTGTATTCAGTTTTGCCTTTATCCATACGTAACACAGTTTGCATCTTTGCGCATTGGTGTCCTCTGTAGGCTTTGTAGGTGCTGGCTCCAAGCACAACAAATTCCAAGGATTTTCATGCAGGCATATCTAGTGGTCAAACATTTCATTGGCAATGGGACCTTATTGCACATTGTATATAATTTGTCATTGGAGATTATGCTGTCTGGCCAGTGATGTTGGTTGATAGTACGAAGATATATTCAGTGATAGACATCAAGCTTGCCTAGAACTTGCCTGTGAAACTGGCCAGCTGCTACAGTTGTACAGCATCAGTGATACACAGGTTGCATTATACATGTGTATCTTTTGCTCAGAGAATTCCTGGATCCGTGGATCCAGTTTCTTATAGGACTGGAAGCTATCTTTCCTGTGATCTCGGCGAAGCCGCACATCAGTGAGGGTAGGATTCTGCTCCTCCTCCATTCCACCTGCTATGCAGTGAGACATCTTTGTCACTGATCATATAAAGGCTTCTTTTCCTTGTCTATGAAGTCGACATCATCTGCTACTCCATCTCTAGTTGGAGGCCTAGTGTATACTGGGAGTCTGGAAGGGGGTCGGAGTGCCAGGATCGTGGTTGCTATCTGCTCTCCGAGCATCTTCATATATGACAATCTGGTGGTTGTGTCACTGACAATTGGCTGTCTAAGTCCAATTTTACTTTGCCACTTTGGTTGTTATGGCATTTTATACAGTGAATCAAATGTGCTTCATTTGAAGGAAGGTGAACACTGTTTTGAGGTCAGAGTTGAGGACTGTCATTATAAGCGTGTGTTCTGCGCTACTGACATTGCATTGATTTTATATAACACACAATGGACCTTTCCAGTTTATCCATCCATCATATGACATCATAATCAACTACGTGATGTGTAGGATGATGTCATAATCAGACCGTCATGAATGACGTTAGATAAGTACATCACGACCGCATAATTGGTGACGGACTATGTGTTGTTGTACAAATTCTATGTCTTTACCATTTAATAAACATGCTGTTGAACATTTTGAATCCAATTTGCCTCGGCATAGGCAGCAACAGCACCTAGTCAAGTTAGTTTCAAAATATTCAACAGCTTACCTGTATAGTTTTCTTGAAATTGATAGTCAGAGTTCAAGGGATCGATTGATCCCAACATGAGTGAGGTGTGGTGGAGCTTAGCTAGAGAGGGGCGAGGCATAGCTAGAACTGGAAAAGTCCACTGATGTGGTTAGCTGCTGTCTGCCTACTGAATTTCTGCAGACTACATTTTCTCTGGGGTAGGCCACCAACAACAACCTTCAGTCAAATTGTTTTCAACAGGTCCACAGTTATTGCTGGGCATTAAAATTATTCTCTAGTGGCGTGAACCAGTCAGAGAGTTAAAGATAGCTGTTGGGGCCTTGGAGCCTGTTTCTGCTCGATAGTCTATGATGTGTCCTGTCGATGTTGTTCAGTGACAGCATGGGTGTTTGAGAGATTGTGCTTGTAGTAGATATGCTATGGGCAGTAATGAATGTTGCCATGGCAGTACCATTGCTGGTATGCTTTCAATAGCATATGACCTAATATGCACATGCCATGTCCTGAGTCTTTGTCTGTTTTGCCGAGTCTGCTTAGTCACCATGCACACACCAATAGTTGCCTTCTGAGACCTGGACAGATGATATCTGAACACAGTTGGGCATAGAATGACTCAATCAGTGATGGTTCCTCCTTGGCTTTCCTAGAAGTGAAGCCATATGCTTTTACAATGCACACTTAGCAGTGGAACCATATACTTTGTAATGGCATGACTAGGTAAATGTATACAAAACGATGGAGGAATCCAGTTTCTCAGTCAATCATATGACGTCATAATAAACTACTTGATGTGTTGGATGATCGCAATAAGAGAGGCTGAAGAGCCGAGATCGCAATATGTGGGGCTGAAGAGCCGAGATCGCAATATGTGAGGCTGAAGAGCTGAGATCACAATATGTGAGGCTGAAGAGCCGAGATCGTAATATGTGGGGCTGAAGAGCCGAGGTCGCAATATGTGGGTCTGAAGAGCCGAGATCGCAATATGTGGGACTGAAGAGCCGAGATCACAATATGTGGGGCTTAAGAGAAGAGATCGCAATATGTGGGGCTGAAGAGCCGAGATCGTAATATGTGGGGCTGAAGAGCCGAGATCGCAATATGTGGGGCTGAAGAGCCGAGATCGTAATATGTGGGGCTGAAGAGCCGAGATCGCAATATGTGGGACTGAAGAGCCGAGATCGCAATATGTGGGGCTGAAGAGCAAAGATCGCAATATGTGGGACTGAAGACCCGAGATCGCAATGTGGCACTGAAGAGTCGAGGTCATAATGTGGGCTAAAGAGCCGAGATCACAATATGTGGGGCTGAAGAGCCGAGATCGCAATATGTCGGACTGAAGAGCCGAGATCGCAATGTGGGACTGAAGAGCCGAGATCGCAATATGTGAGGCTGAAGAACCGAGATCTCAATATGTGGGGCTTAAGAGCCGAGATCGCAATATGTGGGGCTGACGAGCCGAGATCGTAATATGTGGGGCTGAAGAGCCGAGATCGCAATATGTGGGGCTGAAGAGCCGAGATCGTAATATGTGGGGCTGAAGAGTCGAGATCACAATATGTGGGGCTGAAGAGTCAAGATCGCAATATGTGGGGCTGAAGAGCTGAGATCGCAATATGTGGGGCTGAAGAGCCGAGATCGCAATATGTGAGGCTGAAGAGCAAAGATCACAATATGTGGGACTGAAGAGCCGAGATCACAATATGTGGCGCTGAAGAGCCGAGATCGCAATATGTGGGGCCGAAGAGCCGAGATCGTAATATGTGGGGTGGAAGAGCCAAGATCGCAATATGTGGGACTGAAGAGCTGAGATCGCAATAAGTGTGGGGCTGAAGAGCCGAGATCGCAATATGTGGGGTGGAAGAGCCAAGATCGCAATATGTGGGACTGAAGAGCTGAGATCGCAATAAGTGTGGGGCTGAAGAGCCGAGATCGCAATATGTGGGGCTGAAGAGCTGAGATCGCAATATGTGGCATGTTTTTGCTACATGAGAATCATCTTGTGGCCAGTTTTAAGCTGCTTCTCTACTTGACTGGATAATTTTGTCAATTGGATTCATGAAATGTTGGTGTCATAGTGTTCGCTGTCCATTTCTAATGTCTGCTGCTTAGATCCCGTAATCAGACCACCTATTGTCAATGTTGTGATTGCAAACTTCTAGGGGGATTGCAATGAATGAGGTTTGTAGGCCTGTAAAATTATGATTTCAGCATATGACAATCGCACTCAGAGGAAACTCTCACAATCTCTAACCTTCTTCTTCAAAGAAACTGTATTTAACAGTTTCCTTTACATGCGATTGTCATACTCTGGTCATACGTTTACAGGTATACAAAGTTTGGAGCTATCGTACCAAAGTGCGTTTCAAGATTACCAGTGGTTTGTGCCCCATCGTCAATTCCAGGAAACATTCTCCAAAGTACTATTTTATCATGCATAAATTGGTCGCCATGCAGACACTTGTGTCATGATCAAGTATCACATCTAACAAAATATTATGGCGCTATCAGACCCACATTGGAGGATTTCCAAGATGCATGCTGGTGTCCATATAGAATTTTAACTGTGATCCTATTCAAATGCATCCACTAAGTTGTTCGGTTTTACAGTTATATTTTACAAACCAGTTTTAAGATGGGTTTCTGCATATAATGACAAAATCTTCAGATTGAAGTCAATCGGTGCAGACATTTTGATTGAAGATCCAACTCAGGTTTGGATCTAGACGCATGCACGGACAAAAAGAGAATGATTCTGAATTTAAACTTAAAAAAAGACAAAATCATTGTGATTATGACTGACCATCTCCTACTCATATGGTAAAGGCAAACTACTCCCAAACACACATGCACGCACCACTCACGCATGCACGCACCACTCACGCACGCACGCACACACACACACACACACACAGTCACCCCCACCCCACCCACAATAACATCCCCACCCGACCTACAAAATACAAATTTGAGTTTTAAAAATAAAAATTGTGGCCATATACTTTAGGTATAATAGTTTTAATGATTTTTTTTAGACATTTTCAGAAATTCAAGATGGCGGTCGAAAAAATGTACCGTTTAAATTTCTGTATAAGTTTTCTGACGCATACAACACTCAGGTCTTTCCAGGTGTGGTTGAAAGATGTCTAACAATTAATGAGTCATCTTTTACAAATCACTATGCTTTTATCTTTATTAGTCCTAGGTTATTCATAATCATTATGAACTTTTGTCCATTCATGCATTTGTACAAACAATTTGTCAATCTAACTGGTTTGGATACATGTAGATGCATGCATAGATGAAAGTTAATAATAGGTATGAGGAAGGAGGGGGAACTAAATTCAAAGTTGGCGTAATTCAACCAAATTTGTCATGTGAACCCATCTGATTATAGATTACGACACGATGCTTACATTAGGCTCCAACTCCATCTTCCCCATTCCCACACCCAGCATCCGGAGGGTGTTGGTGCGGAATATCAATGCTGGTGTATGTGTGGGGATTTGCGACGATGTACCATCGACTGTGAATTGTACTTTTCATTTGATATTGATAGGATTGAACAAATCTGTAACATTGTGTTAAAATCAGAAAAGCCCATGATGAATTTAATATCCATTGATGAGTTTAACATTCTTCTCACTCTTAGTGTACGGCAGTTGCTATTTGGATCATTATGTCAAGCCGTCATTCGCTTCACATAGAGCTCAACAAAAATAGCAGAAAATCCAAAGTGATCACCGCCCAAATTAACCAAGTAGCTCGCTTCATTTGAACAATATTTCCTATGACCAATTGAGGATGCTTCCTGGCAAATGACGCTGAAGTCAGACCAGTGGTTCTTGAGAAGACAAATGGATAGATGACGGGAAGTTGCTATGGCATAAGTTCACTTGACCTTTCAGGCCAGGTAAGCTATTAAACTGACTGTAACATGTTATTTTCACAGCAGCAATAGTCTCCATTCAATGAAATATCAGAGTGTATTGACAGTGCCTGACTAGATGCTATTGGCATGCAATAGATGTGTGAGGTATAGTATGCAACACCTTCAAGAAACGCTGTTAACTGCACATTAACAAAGCCATTTCAAACTGGAGCCAAACATTTATAACAGTCAAGTGCCAAGAAATTTGCGATATGATACAGCAGCAATCAGACAAAATATGCATTATGTAACTGTCTCAGAATGTATTTATAAACACAACGGAATTCAGCATTTTCATTTTGGTGAAAGAAAAATTTACGAAAAATACACAAATAATCATAGCTGGCAAATAATACATATTTCATGTCATCAACATGCATGGTAAAGTTAGCATCAGTCTAAAGCTGGTCTATTTTAGCAAAGTTAGTACCAGTCGAACACACATATATTTTGAAAGACAGTTAATTTTGCACTATGAATAGAAATATCTTCAACAATGTTATAAATCTGAGATGTTTTTAAGGTACGGGTAAAAGATTCAGGTGATGCATTGAAAAGGCCATCGAACGAATCGATATTAATTTTAATACAAAGGTACATGTACTAACAATAGATAAGGTTATATGGGTTATTGTCACTTACTAACAATAGATAAAGGTTATATGGGTTATTGTCACTTACTAACAATAGATAACGGTTATATGGCCTATTGCCACTTAATAACAATAGATAATGGTCATATGGGTTACTTTCACTTACTAACAATAGATAACGGGTATATGGGTTATTGTCACTTACTAACAATAGATAACGGTCATATGGGTTACTTTCGCTTACTAACAATAGATAATGGTTATATGGACTATTGTCACTTACTAACAATAGATAACGGTCATATGGGTTACTTTCACTTACTAACAATAGATAACAGTTATATGGGTTACTTTCACATACTAACAATAGATAATGGTTATCTGTAACAATAGATAATGGTTATATGGGTTATTGTCATTTCCTAACAATAGATAATGGTTATATGGGTTATTGTCACTTACTCACAATAGATAATGGTTATATGGGTTACTTTCACTTACTAACAATAGATAACGGTTATATGGGTTACTTTCACATACTAACAATAGATAATGGTTATCTGTAACAATAGATAATGGTTATATGGGTTATTGTCATTTCCTAACAATAGATAATGGTTATATGGGTTATTGTCACTTACTCACAATAGATAATGGTTATATGGGTTACTTTCACTTACTAACAATAGATAACGGTTATATGGGTTACTTTCACATACTAACAATAGATAATGGTTATCTGTAACAATAGATAATGGTTATATGGGTTATTGTCATTTCCTAACAATAGATAATGGTTATATGGGTTATTGTCACTTACTCACAATAGATAATGGTTATATGGGTTACTTTCACTTACTCACAATAGATAATAGTTATATGGGTTATTGTCATTTACTCACAATAGATAATGGTTATATGGACTATTGTCACTTACTCAAAATAGATAATAGTTATACGGGTTATTGTCACTTACTCACAATAGATAATGGTTATATGGGTTACTTTCACTTACTCACAATAGATAATGGTTATATGGGTTACTTTCACTTACTAACAATAGATAATGGTTATATGGGTTATTGTCACTTACTAACAATAGATAATGGTTATATGGGTTATTGTCACTTACTAACAATAGATAATGGTTATATGGGTTACTTTCACTTACTAACAATAGATAATGGTTATATGGGTTACTTTCACTTACTCACAATAGATAATGGTTATATGGGTTACTTTCACTTACTAACAATAGATAATGGTTATATGGGTTATTGTCACTTACTCACAATAGATAATGGTTATATGGGTTACTTTCACTTACTCACAATAGATAATAGTTATATGGGTTATTGTCATTTACTCACAATAGATAATGGTTATATGGACTATTGTCACTTACTCAAAATAGATAATAGTTATACGGGTTATTGTCACTTACTCACAATAGATAATGGTTATATGGGTTACTTTCACTTACTCACAATAGATAATGGTTATATGGGTTACTTTCACTTACTAACAATAGATAATGGTTATATGGGTTATTGTCACTTACTAACAATAGATAATGGTTATATGGGTTATTGTCACTTACTAACAATAGATAATGGTTATATGGGTTACTTTCACTTACTAACAATAGATAATGGTTATATGGGTTACTTTCACTTACTCACAATAGATAATGGTTATATGGGTTACTTTCACTTACTAACAATAGATAATGGTTATATGGGTTATTGTCACTTACTCACAATAGATAATGGTTATATGGGTTACTTTCACTTACTAACAATAGATAATGGTTATATGGGTTCTTGTCACTTACTAACAATAGATAATGGTTATATGGGTTATTGTCACTTACTCACAATAGATAATGGTTATATGGGTTACTTTCACTTACTCAAAATAGATAATAGTTATACGGGTTATTGTCACTTACTCACAATAGATAATGGTTATATGGGATATTGTCACTTACAAATAATAGATAATGGTTATATGGCTTACTTTCACTTACTAACAATAGATAATGGGTATATGGGTTATTGTCACTTACTAATAATAGATAAAGGTCATATGGGTTATTGTCACTTACTAACAATAGATAACGGTTATATGGCCTATTGCCACTTAATAACAATAGATAATGGTCATATGGGTTACTTTCACTTACTAACAATAGATAACGGGTATATGGGTTATTGTCACTTACTAACAATAGATAACGGTCATATGGGTTACTTTCGCTTACTAACAATAGATAATGGTTATATGGACTATTGTCACTTACTAACAATAGATAACGGTCATATGGGTTACTTTCACTTACTAACAATAGATAACAGTTATATGGGTTACTTTCACATACTAACAATAGATAATGGTTATCTGTAACAATAGATAATGGTTATATGGGTTATTGTCATTTCCTAACAATAGATAATGGTTATATGGGTTATTGTCACTTACTCACAATAGATAATGGTTATATGGGTTACTTTCACTTACTAACAATAGATAACGGTTATATGGGTTACTTTCACATACTAACAATAGATAATGGTTATCTGTAACAATAGATAATGGTTATATGGGTTATTGTCATTTCCTAACAATAGATAATGGTTATATGGGTTATTGTCACTTACTCACAATAGATAATGGTTATATGGGTTACTTTCACTTACTAACAATAGATAACGGTTATATGGGTTACTTTCACATACTAACAATAGATAATGGTTATCTGTAACAATAGATAATGGTTATATGGGTTATTGTCATTTCCTAACAATAGATAATGGTTATATGGGTTATTGTCACTTACTCACAATAGATAATGGTTATATGGGTTACTTTCACTTACTCACAATAGATAATAGTTATATGGGTTATTGTCATTTACTCACAATAGATAATGGTTATATGGACTATTGTCACTTACTCAAAATAGATAATAGTTATACGGGTTATTGTCACTTACTCACAATAGATAATGGTTATATGGGTTACTTTCACTTACTCACAATAGATAATGGTTATATGGGTTACTTTCACTTACTAACAATAGATAATGGTTATATGGGTTATTGTCACTTACTAACAATAGATAATGGTTATATGGGTTATTGTCACTTACTAACAATAGATAATGGTTATATGGGTTACTTTCACTTACTAACAATAGATAATGGTTATATGGGTTACTTTCACTTACTCACAATAGATAATGGTTATATGGGTTACTTTCACTTACTAACAATAGATAATGGTTATATGGGTTATTGTCACTTACTCACAATAGATAATGGTTATATGGGTTACTTTCACTTACTCACAATAGATAATAGTTATATGGGTTATTGTCATTTACTCACAATAGATAATGGTTATATGGACTATTGTCACTTACTCAAAATAGATAATAGTTATACGGGTTATTGTCACTTACTCACAATAGATAATGGTTATATGGGTTACTTTCACTTACTCACAATAGATAATGGTTATATGGGTTACTTTCACTTACTAACAATAGATAATGGTTATATGGGTTATTGTCACTTACTAACAATAGATAATGGTTATATGGGTTATTGTCACTTACTAACAATAGATAATGGTTATATGGGTTACTTTCACTTACTAACAATAGATAATGGTTATATGGGTTACTTTCACTTACTCACAATAGATAATGGTTATATGGGTTACTTTCACTTACTAACAATAGATAATGGTTATATGGGTTATTGTCACTTACTCACAATAGATAATGGTTATATGGGTTACTTTCACTTACTAACAATAGATAATGGTTATATGGGTTCTTGTCACTTACTAACAATAGATAATGGTTATATGGGTTATTGTCACTTACTCACAATAGATAATGGTTATATGGGTTACTTTCACTTACTCAAAATAGATAATAGTTATACGGGTTATTGTCACTTACTCACAATAGATAATGGTTATATGGGATATTGTCACTTACAAATAATAGATAATGGTTATATGGCTTACTTTCACTTACTAACAATAGATAATGGGTATATGGGTTATTGTCACTTACTAATAATAGATAAAGGTCATATGGGTTATTGTCACTTACTAACAATAGATAATGGTTATATGGGTTATTGTCACTTACTAATAATAGATAATGGTTATATGGGATATTGTCACTTACAAATAATAGATAATGGTTATATGGCTTACTTTCACTTACTAACAATAGATAATGGGTATATGGGTTATTGTCACTTACTAATAATAGATAACGGTCATATGGGTTATTGTCACTTACTAACAATAGATAACGGTTACATGGGTTATTGTCACTTACTAATAATAGATAATGGTTATATGGGTTATTGTCACTTACTCACAATAGATAATGGTTATATGGGTTATTGTCACTTACTCACAATAGATAATGGTTATACGGGTTATTGTCACTTACTCACAATAGATAATGGTTATATGGGTTACTTTCACTTACTAACAATAGATAATGGTTATATGGGTTATTGTCACTTACTAACAATAGATAATGGTTATACGGGTTATTGTCACTTACTCACAATAGATAATGGTTATATGGGTTACTTTCACTTACTAACAATAGATAATGGTTATATGGGTTATTGTCACTTACTCACAATAGATAATAGTTATACGGGTTATTGTCACTTACTCACAATAGATAATGGTTATATGGGTTACTTTCACTTACTACCAATAGATAATGGTTATATGGGATATTGTCACTTACAAATAATAGATAATGGTTATATGGCTTACTTTCACTTACTAACAATAGATAATGGGTATATGGGTTATTGTCAATTACTAATAATAGATAAAGGTCATATGGGTTATTGTCACTTACTAACAATAGATAATGGTTATATGGGTTATTGTCACTTACTAATAATAGATTATGGTTATATGGGATATTGTCACTTACAAATAATAGATAATGGTTATATGGCTTACTTTCACTTACTAACAATAGATAATGGGTATATGGGTTATTGTCACTTACTAATAATAGATAACGGTCATATGGGTTATTGTCACTTACTAACAATAGATAAAGGTTACATGGGTTATTGTCACTTACTAATAATAGATAATGGTTATATGGGTTATTGTCACTTACTCACAATAGATAATGGTTATATGGGTTACTTTCACTTACTAACAATAGATAATGGTTATATGCATTCCTTTCACTTACTAACAATAGATAATGGTTATATGCATTCCTTTCACTTACTAACAATAGATAATGGTTATATGGGTTATTGTCACTTACTAACAATAGATAAAGGTTATATGGGTTATTGTCATTTCCTAACAATAGATAATGGTTATATGGACTATTGTCACTTACTAACAATAGATAACGGTCATATAGGTTACTTTCACTTACTAACAATAGTTAACGGTTATATGGGTTACTTTCACTTACTAACAATAGATAATGGTTATATGGGTTATTGTCACTTACTAACAATAGATAATGGTTATATGGGTTACTTTCACTTACTAACAATAGATAATGGTCACATGGGTTACTTTCACTTACTAACAATAGATAATGGTTATATGGGTTACTTTCACTTACTAACAATAGATAATGGTCATATGGGTTACTTTCACTTACTAACAATAGATAATGGTCATATGGGTTACTTTCACTTACTAACAATAGATAATGGTCATATGGGTTATTGTCACTTATTAACCATAGATAATGGTTATATGGGTTACTTTCACTTACTAACAATAGATAATGGTTATATGGGTTACTTTCACTTACTAACAATAGATAATGGTCATATGGGTTACCTTCACTTACTAACAATAGATAATGGTCATATGGGTTACTTTCACTTACTCACAATAGATAATGGTCATATGGGTTACTTTCACTTACTAACAATAGATAATGGTCATATGGGTTACTTTCACTTACTCACAATAGATAATGGTCATATGGGTTACTTTCACTTACTAACAATAGATAATGGTTATATGGGTTATTGTCACTTACTCACAATAGATAATGGTTATATGGGTTACTTTCACTTACTAACAATAGATAATGGTTATATGGGTTATTGTCACTTACTAACAATAGATAATGGTTATATGGGTTATTGTCACTTACTAACAATAGATAATGGTTATATGGGTTATTATCACTTACTAACAATAGATAAAGGTTATATGGGTTATTGTCACTTACTAACAATAGATAATGGTTATATGGACTATTGTCACTTACTAACAATAGATAACGGTCATATAGGTTACTTTCACTTACTAACAATAGATAACGGTTATATGGGTTACTTTCACATACTAACAATAGATAATGGTTATCTGTAACAATAGCTAATGGTTATATGGGTTATTGTGATTTCCTAACAATGGATAATGGTTATATGGGTTACTTTCACTTACTAACAATAGATAATGGTTATATGGGTTATTGTCACTTACTCACAATAGATAATGGTTATATGGGTTATTGTCACTTACTCACAATAGATAATGGTTATATGGGTTATTGTCAGTTACTCACAATAGATAATTGTTATATGCGTTACTTTCACTTACTAACAATAGATAATGGTTATATGGGTTATTGTCACTTACTCACAATAGATAATGGTTATATGGGTTATTGTCACTTACTCACAATAGATAATGGTTATATGGGTTATTTATTGTCACTTAATCACAATAGATAATGGTTATATGGGTTACTTTCACTTACTAACAATAGATAATGGTTATATGGGTTACTTTCACTTACTAACAATAGATAATGGTTATATGGGTTACTTTCACTTACTAACAATAGATAAAGGTTATCTGGGTTATTGTCACTTACTAACAATAGGTAAATGTTATACATCACATGCAGGCTGACGTCACAATTAAAATGCGTAATGAATGATGTAGCTATAAGTCTGTCAAAGACTTAAAACTCTGTCAGACTGTACGACCTCTATGCTTTTACTATTTAAAAAACATTCTGTTGAATATTTTGAAACTAATTTGACTGGGCGCTGCTGCTATCATAGGCAGCAACAGGACCGAGACAAATTAGTTTCAAAATATCCAAGAGGTTAGCTGTAGTTATTATGAAATTGGGATTCTGGGATCAAAGTATGTTAATCGATCCCAACACGTGCAAAGCATGGGCAGAGGGTAGCTAGAGATGAGAAGGGGAAGGGCATAGCTAAAACTGGATTCATCCATTGTATTGAATGCATCAATTCATCTATTTTAGTGCAAGAAGTGAATAAGGCAAGCTCAATCATTAAGTAGGAAATGTGTCAAGTTGCTTCCAATAATAATGATGGCTTGTTCATCAGCAAATTCTGAAAAGTCAATGCTCCAATTATAGTGTATTTACACATAATTTACTGTTTTGAGAACAGATATATATCATTCCCATCAAGCCACCTCTCCAGTGAGACCATCTGACTTCCGGAGCGAATGAGTGGTGTTTCATTTACTGGTCAAATTTGTTTTTAAAAATTTCAATTTTCTCATAGAAAATGTCAATTTGCAGACCAAGTGAAGACTATTTTTGAAAATTTACCACTGAAATGACTGGCTCGGTTATCGAGCCAGTCATCCCTGTGGTAAATTTTCAAAAAATAGTCTTCACTTGGTCTGCAAATGGATCTTTCTCCAGACCACTGCAGAAGGGATATGAGTGTTAGAAATTAAGGCAGGTGGTGCAGTAACTGAACATCTCGCAAGAACCACCAGATTTTAACTCCTAAAGGCATATGCTATAACAAATTACCTCTCAATTAAGACTAAATGTTTGTGCGCCATAACGTGGTCCCTTTAAACAGGTTTTATTGTATCTCATTGTCATTTTCTATAGCAAGAACCTTTACCAGTCTGCTAGAACAGTAAGCATTATGTAATATCTGGGAATGGCAGACGGTATATCTTTACACGCTTCTGTGCACTTTTCCCTGTCTGGCTGCCAGCCAGCATCAGGGTCAAAACTGTCTATACTGAACACCCTGGCATCATTAACAGGTAGGCACACAACACATGTGGTCACACAACACAGGTGGCAACTTAAAGCTATCCATCTGCCACAGTGAGTACCTATTGTTCACAAGATGGAAGTCTATTACCCATTTAATGGTCAAGATTGGTCCCAGGAGAGCCACAATTTTGTCTAATGAATGACCATATGCAAGCCAAGTCAAGACTATCTTTGACTTTTACCAGTGGAATGAATTGCTTGATAAATAATCAAGCCACTCATTCCGGGGATACTTTCCAACCAGAAATGTGGTTGCGATGCAACCTAATGAAGCTTGACTTTACGATTTTGCAATGAACTATGAAACTTGATTTCAAACATAAAATAAATATAGAAGGCTTATCGATATGCTTATCAACAAGCGGCCCAAGGGCCTGTAATGCTCACCTGGACCATTAGCGTTTGAACCATTTGTATTTAAATACTGGTAGACATGATGGATAATTTTGAAAAATCAAAGATGACCACCAAAGCAATTGACCAATCAAAATTCTCGTTTAATATGAGATATGATATTCCAGTCATGTTTTGTTGAAATCGGGCCACTAATTAAGAAGCATTTTCAATGTTCTGGAAAATATTTTAAAATCCAAATGGCCACCAAAACAAGAGGCCCAAGGGCCTGTGATGCTTACCTGGACCATTAGCATTTGAAGCATTTGCATTTAATTACATTAAACAAGATGGGAAAAAGTTTTTACAGGAAAAAATCTACCAATCAAAAATCTGAATGGAAATTCTGGCGCCTATGACCATAGGATCATTTTAGGCAAGATTGGTTGAAATTGCTCAAAGTAGTATTAGAAGACAATTTCCAGTAAATTTGTAATAAAATGTGATATTTCTACCCAAAAACATTTGATGAATCAAAGTTCTGAATGCAAGTTCTAGAGCCTATGATCATAGGATCCTTTTGGCCATATTTGCTTGAAATCAGTTAAGTTGACAAGCAGAAGGAATTTGATAATTTGCAGTAAATTTGTCATAAAATCTAAGCTTTTCACCAAAAAAACAGCTCAATCAAAATTCTGAATGGATGTTCTGGAGCCTACCACCATAGGAATCCATCTAACCAAATTTGGTTTTAATATGTCAAGTAGCTATGGAGGAGTAGCATTTTGACCATTTTGGATAAATTTTTCATAAAATCTAAGATTTTCACCCAAAAAAATGACGTATCAAAATTCTGAATGGAGGTTCTAGAGCCCATCACCACAGGATCCTTTCAGCCAAATTTGGTTGAAATCGTTCAGAATGTTAAGGAGAAGAAGCAATTTGACAATTTCCAGGAAATCTTCATAACATTTAAGATTTTCACCAAAAAATTTCATGTATCAAAATTCCAAAAGGAAATTCTAGGATCCTGCCAGCCAAATTTGGTTAAATTCGTTCAGAATGGTATGGACAAGAATCAATTTGACAAATTCCGGTACATTTTTCATAAAATCTAAGATTTTCACCCCAAAAATTGATGAATCAAAATTTTGAATGGAAGTTCTGGAGCCTACAACCATAGGGTACTTCCAGCCAAATTTGGTTGAAATTGGTCAAGTGGTTAATGAGCAGTGTTTTAAAGCAAAAGTTGATGGATGGATGACGTACGGACAACGACGGATGGTCACTACGGCATAGGCTCACTTGGCCCTTCGGGCCAGGTGAGCTAAAAATGGCCAACCCAAATTCTGAATAGTAGTTCTAGAGCCTACCACTATAGAATACTTGCAGCCTAATTTGGATAAAATGCACGAAGCGGTTATGGAGGAGATGCATTTTGACAATTTCTGATAAATTTTTCATAAAATTTGATTTTGACACAAAAATTTATCCATTGAAATTCTGAACACGCAATAGGGTTTGTCCAGCCAACTGGAGTCGAAATCTGTCAAACAGTTGATGATGAGTAGCTTTTTGAGAATTTCCGGTAAATTTTTCATAAAACCTAAGATTTTCAACCAAAATAATTTACCAATTAAAATTGTGTATAAAAGTTCTGAAGCCTAGCCCCGTAGGATCCTTCCAGCCACAGCAAGTTGAAATCCACCAATCGGTTAATGAGGAGTAGCATTTTGACAATTTCCAGTAAATTCTTCATAAAATCTAAGATTTTCACCCAAAAACTTGACTAAGCAAAATTCTATATACAAGTTCTGAAGCCTAGCCCCATAGGGGTCTTCCAGCCAAGGTAATTTAAAAGTTAATGAGGAGTAGCATTTTGACAAATTCCGGTAAATTTTTCATAAAATTGTTTCGATTTTGACACAAAAAATCGAGCAATCTAAACTCTGTATATAAATTGTGAAGCCTACCCTCGTAGGGTCCTTCCAGCCAAATACACCTTTCCCACATTGATGTCATTACGGCTGGATTCCCCTAAATCATGCTTTGAGCAAAACTGCTGCCTGGTAACGCCGCCACCATGCAGCTGACCCACATTGAGTTACTATTGCACTAAAATACACCACAATTTAATCCGTTCCTATGATAAAGTAAAATCACTATATTATTGGAAAGCGGATTCAATTGTCTAACATTAATGCATTATTTTTTATATTTGTGTAAATCTTTCATTGGGTTATCTGCGTGTATAGAATATACCATAATACCTAAATTCATCCAATCAAGTGGACAATAGGGCCTTTTTTAAAAATTACAATCAACTGTATTAAATTTTTCAAAACTATAAAAACAAATACAGAAATGTATGGAAAATTGGCTTAGCTTTCCAAAGATGTATGACTTCAATACTATTATGAAATTAGTTCTTCATATAAACTGTTTAAAGTGCGTTGTATCAGATTCCAATGGTAAAATAATGCTGTTTGCTATGTATTTTCCCAAAATACGCTAATATGGGAAAGGTCTATTAGGTTGAAATCCGCCAAGCGGTTAATGAGCAGTAGCATTTTTAAACAAAAGTTTATGGAGGGACGACGAATGACAGATGATCGACATGCATATCAGTGACCTTGACTATTGACATTTTGACTTAAACATCATTGTGTGGTTTGCCATGTCATTATAAGGAGGCATGTGTCCAAGTTTGGGTTCAGTACGATTAAGCAAATATGAGATATAAACAGAAAAGTTTAGCTAAATGGAAAATGTTAAAGGAACGGAAAAGGGAAATAACAAATGATGTTTATTGGTAATTTCATACAATATTAAATAAACTACCACCGGTAAAAAATGGAAATGAATCAGGATTATTTGAGAAAAAGCATTTACTAAATCTAGGAGCGCTTAACTTGGAGCCAAATAGTGGCCACGCTGGTGCTTCGCACTCCGCCATGTGTCAACTGTGTGTGCAGGTGTACCGCACAGGCCTACCAGAATATAACGAAAGAACACCTGAATATAGTTTTGTAAGCGGTATGAATAGTATTCTCTATAGGCGCGGTGGTTGTCCAGTGATTAACTCACTACTGCTAATTCACTATTGATCCTTTTGAAAACGTTGTATTTGAAAGTAACTTTTTCTGGTTAAAGCAACAAGTTTCAGTCAAAATGATTTTAAAACACACTGCTCATTTCCAAGGCCGCAATATGATGCCTACTGAATATTTCAAAATTTATGTGACTGAATGTAGACCCTGTCTCTGGAAACATCGGCTTTCAGTCAAATTGTTTTAAAACTAGACAGTATGTTCCCTGTAGAACGTAGTGGCTAATCAGCTTAGCACGAATATAATTGATCTTATATGACCGGTTGTAGCGAGAATTATTTATTCGCTCGGCATACACCACAATGCGTGGGTCCAGCTTCGTCGCTAATTGGTTCCCGCCAGAATGACATAAATGGTATTTAGCTGCTTTTTTCTAATTATTCCAATTTATTTCTGTTTTTCACTGGTGGGTATAGGTTGATTATTATACAAAGCTGTCATTCAAGAGCATATATTTGTTCCCCGATTCTTTCCTTTTAAGTTGAAAACAAGTTTGTTACCAAGGTGAGTCCAGTATAATTAACCAAGCATAAGATACAAAAAGAAAAGTTGAGCTAAATGGAAAATATTAATGTTGAAAAAAAGATTTTTACCAAGGTCACAGTGACCTTGACCTCAAGGTCATTGTGTGATGGCGTGTCATTTTAAGGAAGCAGGTGCCCAAGTTTGGGTCTAATATGATTAACCAAACATGAGATATAAACACAAAAGTTGAGCTAAACGCAAATTGGCCGCCGCCACCACCGGACAACGTGTAGGGTATCGCAATCTCGTTTTACTTCGTAACGTCAAGCTAAAAATTGTCATCTCTGAGCCTGGATAAGGACATTCACTAAGAAAAATATTTTAATTCTAATGAAAAATCTTGAGAATCAGTGTTGAAGAACGTCTAGCATGTGGCCCTAAAGGCAGATGCCCCTTATAGACAGATTTAAATCTCTTCACTTTTCCCAATATCTGGCTACTGGCCAGTGGTTTACCACACCTGCTTGATGCTTGCATATTGAATGTTCATTTGCAGGCAAAGAGAAAATTATTATTTAAAATTTACCACTGGAATGACCGGCTCGATTACCGAGTCAGTCATTCTAGTGGTAAAATAGTCTTCTTTTGGACTGCAAATGGACATTTCTCAAGACCGCTGTAATAGCCCTTTGGGCTAGATTCGGTGTTATAAAGCGCTAAACACTTGTCATGCTGATGAACACATACACAGAAAACATGATGTTAAAACAGTCAAGGTGATAAATACAAATATATGTTGTAGAATATGTCAGTAAATATCAGCGCATCTAATGTGCCGATGATGACCATCACTCACTATCATGTTAGTGGTCAATGTTGGTCAAGATAATTGAGATTTCTGCTTAGTCAATGTAGATTTGCAGGATAAGGAGACTATTTTTGAAGATTTATAGCTGGAATGAGGGGCTCGCACTAGTAAATATTCAAACATAGTCTTCTTGATCTATAAATGGACAATCCTTGTGACCAATACAGAGGTCAGTTTTGGCCACCTTGACCCTTAATTACCTGTACAGCAAGTACAAAAGGTTTTTATTTGTGACATACCAGTCCTCGAATGGAGAATGTTTGAAAGTCTGCTATAGGTATAATTTCTGACAGGATAACTGTTGCGCACCCAGCCACCAGATCATGGCATCATGGTGGGCGGTGGCTTTCATTTGCTCGGTGCTTTAAAGATGCTATCAGTGTCTGACAGAAAGATAAAGTGTTGCTAATTATAGATTAATGTGTAGCTAATAATGTTTAGCACCCCATATTGGTTAAGCACCAGTGACCATTAATGCTGGAAATAACCTGCCAGATCTATCCTTGATTCTGAGCAAGCCAATGTTAACCCCTTAACACTCATATCAGCCAAAAATGGCTTCTGTAGTGGTCTTGAGAAATGTCCATGTGCAGACCAAGATAAGATTATTTTTGAAAATTTACAACTGGAATGACTGGCTCGATAACCGAGCCAGTCATATTGTAGTGGTAAATTTTCAAAAATTTAATTTTTTAAAACAAATTCAACGGTTAAAGGGTGAAGGTATAACATTTTGCACTATAAATCAGGTAAACAAGCATTGTCTAGGTTGATGATCTGCTCCCTGCACTTGGCAACTCCCATCCTGAAATTGAGATTCAAACTGTCTGGCTTATGCGGAAACCTAGACAGAAAAAAGGCTGCAGACTGTCAGTCAGTGAGTTGACTTGTTCCCAAGGTAAATGTTTGGTTACAATGATCTGTATTCTATCTGGTAAGGCTTGGCCATTGTACACATGTATAAAACATATAAATAAATCTACGAAGTGTGTTGTTATACAACGAATATGTTGGCCTAGCGCAGAATCGTGATTATGAGGGAGGTGATGTAGATTGGAACGCTTATATCCGAGGCACATTTTCTAGGAAAACATAATGCTTCTTCTGCCCTTCACTTTGTGTTTATAGTTTATATAAGAAAACATGAAAAAAACTGTACTTTATAAACTTACATGTAACTACCATTAGAATGAATGATTTTACCAAACCTACCAAACCAGTCATTCCAGCACGAAATGATGAAATTCACAAAAATCGTGAGTTTGTGCATTAAAAGGCCCAGTTTCCCCCCAAATATTGGACCTATAAACGTGAATTCTTCACAAGGCACATCTGCGTATCATAACTCAGGCATATACCAAGTTTCATTAAAATATCTGAAGCAGTTCTGTACGATATGCTGTTTACGAAATATTGTGGATGGTTCTGTATGATGTTGTTTACGAAATATTGTGGATGGACAGACAGACTGATGCCCAGACAAATGCGGCGATTACTATAGGGCTTCCGCAATCCGCACCGGAAGGTACTGGGGCCCTAATTATCACAAGTATCCATACACTTGTTTGCGCACAAACCCTTTCCAGAACAATTAGAGAAGAGAAGATTAGCGTCAGTGTTGTTATGGATAATACTTTGATGCCACGCTTAGTCATAATTAAAGACATTACAATGAGACATGTCCAATTGATGAATCCAATCAGTCCATCAAGTATATTATGTCATAATCAATTACGTCACATGTAAGCCGACGTCACAATCAAAATGCATAATGATGACGTGGCTAAGTCCGTTATGAACTTTTAAGTCTGTCAAGTGTACAAAATTGTATGTCTTCACTATTTAATAAAGATTCTGTTTTCATATTTTGAGTATTTCTTTAGTTTCAAAATATTTAACAGCTTACATGTACAGTTTTCTGGAAATTGATATTCAGGATTCGATCGCTCCCAACATGGGCAAAGTGTGGGTGGAGCTTAGTTTCAGATGGGCAGGACATTGCTAAAAGTGGATTCATCCATTGTAGGTCATCTGCTGTCAGTTTTCCATCCAGTGACCTAACTGGAGAGAAGCATTGTTTCGATGCAGGTCGTCTCTGTTACCCTACAATCTGTCTTGGAGTGGGTATTCTTGAGGTCAGATCTATAGTTTGATGTCATTGTACCTAGCATATGTTTGGAGAATAATTTTTAATTTGTCAGTATAATAGCGGACAGGCGCAATAAGCGAGCCAGTCAATCCAGTGACAAATTATCAAAGATACTCTAATCTTGGACAACAAATGAAGATTTTCAATGCAAAAATGTATATTATCTTGACCAATGTAACATAAGATGGTATCACATGTAACATGTATTGAATGGCAATCGAGGAATCCAGTTTTACCTATTCCCCACCAATCTCTAGCTAAGCTCCACTAATGCTTCACCCATGTTGTGATCGATCACTCCCTACACTTCCTAAATCTCAATTTCCAGAAATGTATACAGCTCAGCTGTTGAACATTTTGTAAATAATTTGACTGGGTGATAGACAGCATGTTTATTAAATAGTAAAGACATACAATTCGTACAACGCTTAGTTCGTCATCAATTATGCATTCGTGACGAACTTAGCTACATCATCCTCCGGCATCCTTCCCTTCACGTAGTTGATTATGACGTCACATGATTGACTGAGAATCTGGAAAAATAATTAATAGTCTCATGTACATTGTAATGTCCTATGCATGATGTGAAGAATGACAGAACATTTATAAGTACCAAATGCCTTTCCCAATAATGCAATACGGTGCTCGATGCTGGCCAAAAGCACAACCACATTATGACTACTAATAATAGTAAAAGAAAATCGAGATTTCTCCTTATTGATGTCCATCTGCAGGCCAAGAGAAAACTATTTTGGATAAGTTAATGCTGGCATTTGATTCCAGTTATAAATTTTCAAAAATAATCTTTTTCTGTAAATAAATATTTTCCAAGTGCACTGTAAAAGCTGGAGTTTTTGCACTACTTAAAGGTTAACTAGGTCATACTGTAACAATACGACCCGTTTCCTTGACGCTGAATTCATGTTATTTATATATTTGATGCACATTAAGCATTTTTATGGTAGCCAGACATTTACAATTGAAAGTACATAATTAACATTGTGTCTTATCTCCGTCTAGACTTTGAATAAAGCAGTTATATTCAGTCTCCAGTTCAGTTCAGCTCACTATGAAAGTTGTCAAGGGAAAATGTATCATGTAGATTTAGAATCATGGAAATCATGCTTGTTTGGTATAAAACGTTCTGCCGCCACACAGCCCACACTAATTATTCCTCCCTTTTCCACCTTCACCCTTTTCCCTTTATCACCTGTAACATGAGTTAGGATTTACATCACTACAAGCATACATGTATTTGATACTCACGAGCAATGAGTGGCAGCACAGGAACCACAGCTATGGTTAGTGACTTCTAACAAATACATTTTTAACATTAGTCCGAAGCTTTTGCATGTACTACATAGCCCCCTTTTTTTGTTAGTCTTGCAGATTCTTTTGAGAACCTTCTTACTGAAATCATTGGATCTAATACTATAATATCTAATCACTATGACCAGGTAGAGAAACATGAGATGGAAGGATGAAAGGACTGACAGATTATCATAAAACACTCGTCATTGGGAATATGTACTTCAGTCTTAGTAGAATTTTCATTGGCTCCCGTAAAAATGCTTGTTTTTTTATCTTTTTCTTCATTCGTCTTTTCTTTCCTCAATAATCTGATTCAGTGTTCCCAATAAAGAATAGCATGTTTTCGGTGTGTCTAGATTCCCATACTTTGTGCTTCTAAGCCAAATCTTCTGCTTGTCAGTCATATGAGCATCATACAGCACAGATTTTAGCAGCACATGTTCAGCTGTCTTATGGGCTATACTACAATGACATTCAGCAGTCTCTAATCCTGAAATTTAGGTACATATATCTTAGAGGGATCTGATCTGTTACATTATAGTAGAATACATCACATGTTCGCTGACATCATAATCATAAGCTCCTTCAAAAAAGTTGGCGTCTATCACAAAGCTGTACAAATTTACATCTTTGATGAATTTACAATTTAATAAACGATCTGTTGAATATTTTGAAACTAATCAACCTTTGAGCTGTTGCTCAAAATATTCAACTGCTTACCTGCATAGTTACCTTGAATTTAGATTCTGCGAATTCAGGCTTCAAAGTTTCAAATCAGCACCAATGCGCATAAAGTTGGTGGCGCTTAGCTAGAAATGGGGGGGGGGGGGCATAGCTAGATAGGGAACCCTCTATTGTGTTGTTTCAGATGTTATGTTCAGTTTTCAGCTGCCGGTCTGTCATTTATGAGACACTTTGCAATATGCATCCGCTTGTATACACTCTTTATGGGTCATCTACTGGTTCATCATGATGGCTTTGATGATAGTAATTATTTAACTGTAACTCACATTATTTTCATGCAGATTTTCAATAAGTTCATTTGCGGTCATGTTTCCTGGTCTGTGCCCTAAGATCCATTGTATTGTGAGCTTAGCTTCAGGGTAACTTGGTCCAAATTCTATCATAGAGGATATGAGTTCATTTCCCTCATGCTTCTGAAGGGGGTGGGGGCGGTGTCATTCACGGTTTGAAATACTGACTTTTTATCACTAAGTTTAACTCTTCTTTATGGTTTCTTGATGCTTCTTGGTGGCAAAGTGCTTCTGTTGCTCCCAGGATATCTTCCTAATCAGGATGGTCTTGTTTGATATTGCTTGTCATTTTGTCCTAACAGTATGCATATACTCCTATCTGCAATATGTACTATATATCCTTGGCTATCTAACAATCCTAAGGATATTTTACACCCAAACTTTTCAGATTTAATTTCTGTATGTATTGTATCCATTATTGTCTAACTTTACATCAGTTCCAGGAATGGTATCTATGATTTCTGGAACGTGACATCTCTTGTATGCATGATTACTGTATTCTGCGGCCGTAGTAGTAGGAAACATCCTACAGTTGCAATCAGTCCTTCTTCGCTTTCGCCCACTGTGTCTTGACGTCAGCCAAAATCTTTAGCTTCCTCAGGTCCATTCTTGATCTGAGTGTACCGAGTCCTGCTTTCTTGGTCATCTCGCAGCACGCATAACAGATTTATGCAATGACGTCCTGTCCTAGATCTACAAGTTCAAATAAGTGGTGTGAGTAGACACGACAGCTGATAGAAATTAAGCTGCTTATAAAGATGCTCCTAATTTTATTGCTAACTCTCAACTTTGTGACATTGAATAAGTAACAATTTAACCCTCAAATTTGTTTTAAAAACTCAAATTTTCTCTTAGAAAATGTTCATTTGTAGACCAAGAGAATATTTTTGAAAATTTACCCCTGGAATGACTGGCTCGGTAATCAAGCCAGTCCTTCCACGTGTAAATTTTCAAAAATAGTCTTCTCTTTGTCTACAAATGGGCATTTCTGAAGACAATTGCAGAAGCCGTATATATATATATATATATATATATATATATATATATATATATATATTGTATCTTCATGACAGAAGTGTGCAATCAATAGATTATATTCTGAAAATATGCATCAATGTGCTCGGATATAGTAAGGGCTTGTAAGTTGGTTATAGTAATTTTATGTCACCAGTGTTCGCTGTCTTTAAAATTATGTTTTCTAAAGTTCACATCACCTTATACATGAGTATAGGACTTTCCTGGACAGATTTTAGTTAAATTTAGGCCCGTGTCCTATACATGAGGGTGGCCTTTATGGGAAATTATGGTATGTGTCTGTCAATGTTAAAAACTATGTTGCAATGATCTGCTTAAATAACACATGAGAAGCATCCCATCTCATACCATCGAACACCACCACCCCACCATCTCATGCTGGCTAACTAAGGTGACTGATGTGCTAAAGCTGTTGGATTCTGTTTATCATCCTAAGACAAGTTTTCTAGCGCCTGAATGCACAGACATACCACACCATCCAGGTCCATAAAAACATTAAGATCTATGTTTACCTGCTGCAGATCTATAAGTAATCCCTATGTCTCGTCTGATGTTATCATGGCATAACAACAAAAAACATGGAATGAAAATACAGCCAATGTCAGAACTGAGTTTCACTGCTTCTGTCTGCCTGGGTACATGTGAACTAGTATATGGCAATGTTCCCGGAGAATGTTAATTGAAAGAAATTCATACTGAATGCATGGGCCAGTAGCCAGTCCATGCTTATATACAGATGCCTATCCAGGTAAACATTGACTAGTACTGACAGTGACAATGATCAGTGTAATCGTGAGCTATACTTGGATACAATCCGTCACTCAAGCAGATGTTTGAACTGATGTCACTATCGAAAGATGTCACCTGTCACGATTAAATGATATGTTCTGTTAACTGACATTAGCAAAAGTTGTCACCTGTCAACAATCAAAATATGTCACCAGTCAAGGCTTGTACGATTATGCAACTTTTATAATCGCGATCGTTTTAGATCATCACGATTATTCAATTAATTATACATAGTCAGTCTGGTGGTGGCCGGTGCATTTGGGAGGCATAAAGCTTTCAAAATCTCTAGCATTGATGATATCTGAAAAGAACCACAAACTTTACTCCAAACATGAATAGCTAACACTAATGCTAAAAGAATGAAATTGGTATCATTGACCAGACCACTAAAAAGCCTCTATTCTAATTGCGAGAGAGTAATAGGTGTTCAGAAATCACAATTAATAAATTGCTATTATAAATATCAGAATACAATTTTTGAACACAAATATCGATACAATCTGGCGAGACCTACACAGCAGAAGAGAAATGAAAATTCAGCTAGGTGTGGCGCAGTGGTTTCTAAGCATGGTGCAGAGCAACATACTTCTCTAACAGGCTTGTCTATATTTTGGTCAAACATAGATGTTAACCCTTTAACACTCTTATCAGTGGTCTTGAGAAATGTCAATTTGCTCACCAAGAGAAGACTATTTAAAAAAATTAACCACTGGAATGACTGGCTCGATAACTGAGCCAGTCATTCAAGGCTAAATCTTCAAAAATAGTATTCTCATGGTCTGAAAATTGACATTTTCTATGAGAAAGTTGAAATGTTCTAGAGCAGATTTAAGTGTTAAAGGGTTAACTGAATACACAGAACCTGCATTGTGCAATATTTTATGTTTAGAGAAAGTGTATATTTTGAAAAACATTGATATGACTGGCCAAATTATTCTTGCTTCTTGGGTGATATGGCACTGGGTTCAGTGCCCTGGAATTTGAGTTTGAAAAGAAAACAATGGCGGAATTTAACATG
This sequence comes from Chaetoderma sp. LZ-2023a, assembly GCA_034401795.1. NCBI lineage: Eukaryota > Metazoa > Mollusca > Caudofoveata > Chaetodermatida > Chaetodermatidae > Chaetoderma > Chaetoderma sp. LZ-2023a. The sequence continues at coordinate 38,990,643 of CM067372.1, read as the reverse complement.
GCGGAATAATTCAACACGAAGCCCAAGGGGCCTGTATCATTCACCTGGACCATAGGCATCTCAACTAGAATGGTCAATAAGAACAAAAGGCCCAAGGGGCCTGCATTGCTCACCTGGAACACAGGCATTTAAACTAGAAAGGTGACTGACTAAACTAGGTCATCCAAGAAATTTGGACTTTTGCCTTAGATGATGTTTCACAAGTCTTGAATTGATTCCGCAAGTGCTTTCGAAGATTTTTAAAGACCTGTCTAAAAATCGGCCAAAATCCAAGATGGCCACCAGCCAAACTGGCCGATCGGCTTCGTTTGAACAAAGTTGAATCTCTACACTCCAAGGATGCTTCTTGTTAAATATAATTTAAAACGGCCCAGTAATTCTCGAGAAGACATTTTAAATTTCCCATTGCTTTAGTATGGGAGCTTTTGGCGGGAAAATGATCCAAGGTGGCTGCCAAACCGTTTATCCAACAGTTTCGAAAACTGCAAATTTGAGATCAGAATAAACAAAAGCATATATAAAACCAATATCAGCCTCAAAATCTGTCAAATAAAAAAATCCAATATGGCCGCCTAACACACTATATTTTGATTGACCCACGGCGGCCATTGAACAAACTTTAATGGCCCTTAGTCCCTAATCATATCTGCCAAATTTTGTCATGAATGACGTGATTTAGTCCGTCATAAATGCTTAATAGTCTGTCAAGTTGTACGAATTGTATGTCTTTACTATTTCATAAACATTCTGTTAAATATTTTGAAAGTAACTTGACTGAGCGCTGTTGCTGCCATGCACCCAATCAAATTACTTTCAAATTATTCAAAAGCTTACGTGTATAAGTTTCTGGAAATTGAGATTCGGGGTGTGTGTGTGCAGGAGTCAATCGATCCCAACACAGGCAAAGCATGGGTGAAGCTTAGCTAGATATGTGCGGGCCATAGCTCAAACTGGATTCCACCATTGATCATATCATCAGCTCTACATTATGAGTTTGGGCTGTAATTGAAGAATGTACCATAAAGTTTGGTGCATATTTACTCTTAAAATAAGGCACCATGGCCTGGATTCACAAAGAAGTGTGTAAGTTACACTTACGTCTAAAAAAAGGCATAAATCTAGAAATGGGCGTAAATCCGTATTCACAAAAAGGCGTAACTTACAACAATGACATAAATTAGCCCAAATATTGGCGTAACTTACACCTGTATATGTACCACGTGTAGGTCTGGGAAAAATTTGTAACTTTGGCAAAATAGCAGTGACTGGACGAATTTAGAAAAGTGAATTGACATTTTATGCCGTGATGTGACCTTTGAACTCATGCGGACTGTAGTGAAAGCCAACAGCTGTTCTAGATTTGTGTAGCGCGTAGATTGATATATATGCGATCAATTGACTGTTAATAAAACTACCAAAATATGAATTTTTTGTCAAATTACTCGTTTGAATGAGCATTATTAATAAATTATTACAGGCATATTGTGCATCATTTTGACAATTCAACCTGTTATTTGGCACATGCGTAATTCATGTCAAAATTTATAGTTGAAGATCTATGTAATTGTTCCAATGCCCTTCCATGCACACATCTAGACAAAATACGGTCACCACCATTACTGATTTCTAAAAATTGTAACTGACAAGCACGTATTAACTCTTCATAAACCTCAAATTTGTTCAATAAAATGTCCATTTTGTCATATAAAATGTTCATTTGCAGGCCACGAACCATTAATTAGTTACACGTTTTGAAAAGACGTTGGGGATATTGTAATCGCCTCTGTCCGTCTGTCCTTCTGTCCGTCATGTTAACTCCTCCCAAACCATTGGGTGGAATTGAACCAAATTTTGTTGGTTGGTTACCCATAGGAATGCGCTTTGCAAGACAACATTTAGATTAGGTCCCGCCCACAAGGGGGCATGGTAGGGTCAAAAGGTAAAATTGATTATAATGCATCTTATTCCAAAGCGTTGCATGGAATTCAACCAAATTCGGTATGTCAGTTACTAATAGGAATGCGCTTTGCAAGACAAGATATAGATTAGACTCCGCCCTCAAGGGAGTGTGACAGGGGTCAAAAGGTCAAATTGATTATCCATCTGTCCGTCATGCTAACTCCTCCCAAACTGTTGGGAGGGATTCAACCAACTTTGTTAAGTAGGTTACCCATAGGAATGCAATTTGCAGGACAACATTTAGATTAGGCTCCGCCCCAAAGGGGGCATGGCAGGGGTCAAAAGGTCAAATTGATTACAAGATCGCTCACCTGGACTATAGGCATTTCAACTAGAATGGTCATTAACAATAAGTAGAACTCTAATGAGTTGAGCAGACTTGTAACAAGAAAACAGAGGCCATGTTTCATGTTTCTTTATGTATCACCTTCTCTTGAACAAACTTTATTGGTCCTTAGTTATCAATTTCAAGTCTCCCAAATTTCAGCCCAATCCGTTCAGCGGTTCTGGAGAAGTCGTTTTAAAACTAGGTCAACCAAGATGGCCGCCTAACCATTTGACCAATCAAGTTCTCTTGAACAAATTTGGTTCAGCTCATCCATAAACCATATTTTATGAGATTTGAATCAATCGCTCAAAAGGTTTCAGCTAAGATTTTTAGACATTTCTAAAAATCGACCAAAATCCAAGATGGCCACTGGCCAAATTGGCCGATCGGCTTAATTTTAACAAACTTGGATCCCTATGCCCTAAGGATGCTTCCTGCTAAATATAATTGAAATTGGCCTAGTAGTTCTCGAGAAGACATTTTAAATTTCCCATTGCTTTAGTATGGGCGCCTTGGCGGAAAATAATCCAAGATGGCCGCCAAACCGTTCATCCAACAGTTTCGAAAATGGTAAATTTGAGCTCAGAATACCCAAAACCATATATAGAACCAATTCTGTCCTCAAAATCCATCAAGTAAAAAAATCCAATATGGCTGCCAAACACGTTATATTTTGATTGGCCCACGGTGGCCATGTTTTTTTTACGGTTCAACTTCCCTTGAACAAACTTTAATGGCCCTTAGTCCCTAATCAAATCTGCAAAATTTCGACCCGATCCCTTCAGCGGTTCTGGAGAAGTCGTTTTCGCTAAAACTAGGTCAACCAAGATGGCTGCTGAACAATTTGACCAATCAAGTTCCGTTGAACAAACTTGGTTCATGTCTTGCCCTACATCATATTTCATGAGGTTTGCATCAATTCCACAAACGGTTTCAGAGAAGATTTTTAAAGATTAGTTGTTTTACTACCAGAGGTAGAGTGAGATTACCAATCAGCGTGATTGATGCCTATATGATACATGCAATGTGATTGATGGATCCAGAATTCTTCACGATCCTTGTGGAAAGCAGTTGCTTCCGTGCTGTCAGGGTCGTGGCGTGGCTTCACAATGGTTTCTGTGAATCCCGCTGGGTTGATGGAAGACGTGCTTGCTGATTCCATACTGTTGATTCTTGGAAAGAATCAAGCTAAACTTCTTTGAAATGATATCATTCTTCAAAAACTTGGTAGCGCTTATTATTTGCCCTCTCCCACCCCCTGGTAAAAATACGTTCCTATGCTCATGTGTCCGCAGCGCATGTATAAATAAGTATCTTGGTGTTTGTTATTCTCGTAACACTACCAATAAACAAATCCAATTCACGCTCGAAAAAAATCGCTTTAATTCTGACAGCGCTGTCAGATTCAAGGTCGCCTGCGCTTCCGCATTCTTGTCAGAATGACGATTTGCGCATCTACATACTAGAGAACTGTGTTCATTTACGACAAAAAACTTACGCCTGTCTTCATGAATCCTGGTTAAGTCAAACACTGTAACTTACACCAGGCATAACTTACACTTCTTTGTGAATCTGGGTCCTGGTCTTTACAATGTTAAAACGCCAGTATCTTAACTGAAAGTGTATTTAACAAATGACAACAGCTGTACAAGTTCACGATTCTCCTTTTCTGTATTCCCAAATCTATCATAGAGCAGCCATGGATTACTAGTCAAATAATTATAGTCCCAAGAGGAAGGGCTGTGTCTCATCATGGCTCTGGAGTGAAATGCCTACTGGCTAACCGCAGCATAACAATCTAACACAACATATGTGAATGCAAGAATTATGGCTATGTGTAGCTAGATTGTTTGTGACTGACTAAGGAATGAGTGTGTGGCTTATATTTATATACTAACATGGACATCCACATTTGTACTTAATCCGTAACCTATATTTTAATGGTTCACTACATCAGTAGAAACTGTGCATAATATTACATTTATGTTTTGTTTTTAGTATATATAGTGGTTCGCATGGATAACTGAACTTGTTATTTGACACAGACTATTATAATAAAATTCACAGACTATATATACCATAACCAGTTTTATTATCTGTATACATCATACCACATTACATCACCTTCAGGCATATTCTGCACGCCAGGTTCATTCATATAGTGTTGATCCAGGTATACTCCAGGTATAAACATAATGACAGCATAAACCAGCTCCTGACATGATGGAATTGAGGTGTGTGGCACAATTTGACATTCGTCCGCTACAACCTACTGGTCTATTTGCACTTTTCAGCCCAGTACCTCGGACCTCAACCTACTTTTCTGAAAGTCTGTGTTTCCTTAGCCCATGTTCAGCCACTCCTGACATGATGGAATTGAGGTGTGTGGCACAATTTGACATTCGTCCGCTACAACCTACTGGTCTATTTGCACTTTTCGGCCCAGTACCTCAGACATCAACCTACTTTTCTGAAAGTCAGTGTTTCCTTAGCCCATGTTCAGCCAAAATCTTTCTCACAGGGAAGTGGGATTTGAAATTAGAGTTTACCTTCTCCAAGATGGACTGACCAAGGTTAATGGGCCCTATCTGAACACTAATGGGCCCTATCTGAACAGAGCATCAATTAGATATCCAGAGCATACTAAATAACGAATGACCAAATTAGAACATTACCATAGTGTTATGTTTATCTTCACAAATACAACCTCTATTGAGAATGAGACGTGTCTCTGAAAACATCCGGCCTGTGACCACAGCGTGCATATATATTTCATGAATACCCACTAATCCACACACATCATATAGTCAGTCAAGGAATGAATCAAGGGGTCCATTTCTAGCTATGCCCCATTTTAAAGGAAAGGAAAATGGAAATAACAAATGATGTTTATTGGTGATTTCTATGGCAACAACACCTCCCAGTCAAATTAGTTTCAAAATTAGTTTTAACAGAATGTTTATTAAATTGAAAATCCATCAAAGACATACAATTTGTATGTCTTTGTCAATTTCATGACAGAATTTTGATTTGCATGATGGATATGTCATCACATCATTATGATTGTGATGTCAGCTAGCTTAAGTGACATATTTCATTATGACATCATATACTTGAGTTATGGAGTGGATGCCTCCATTGCTATGTATGGCATCCTATGCTAAATGTGGCAAAGTACATATGATTAAGAGATACATGTTCTAATGAAGCTGTATGACCTCCCATACCATGTGGTTATGGATGGTGTATGCATGTGCGCAGATGTGTTTTGTACATTTAGCCAGACATTAAAATAGGTCACCCACAATTAAAAAATTCAGCTATTCTCTGTTAATTTGTCACAAAAATATGTAGAAATTTTACGGAAGTCGCTCTTCCCCACGAAAAATGTGGAGTTAGTAAGGAATGCATACAGACATGTGGAAATGTTACAGAGTTGTGGATTTTCGGGTTTTATTAATATAAAAAAATATGCAGATTTTTGTTTCAGTAGCAGAAAGGATGCGGAGATGCTCCGAAATTTAGGACATCGTAATTCTTGAAATGTAAAAGATACAGATGTTTTTTTCAATGGAGAGAATTTACAGAGAAAATGTGAAGAAATTGCTGAGGACACATTTGATATGGAGAGGAGACTTAGAAATCTTTCTAAAACAGCCACTTTATAGTTCTTAACCTTTGACCAGCTATTCATATGCACCATGGATATCCATGCATATTTACTTTTGACAGTTTTTACAATTTCATTTCTTATCTATTAATATTCTGAGGTTACGCTGGACAACCATAGAGGAATTGATATTAGCATATATGACAGACAAAAACAGGCAATCTTGGGGTGATATAATGTCATCTAAGGCATACTGCCATTGTCACTTCTAGATAGTTTGTAAAAAAAATGGTGGCATTTATGATGATATCATTCATTTGTGTGAAATGGTTTAGATTTGCTGTGGTGAAAGGTTTTCCTGACAGAAAATACCACTGCTTATCATTGTGGTAAGACAGTGTAAGACTATATATTTATGCAACAGAGTTGGAATTTCCGAGACCATGATCGGTTTAATCTATTAGCAATATTTAAGATCCGCCATCAGCTTATAAGCCAGTGATAGATGATCCAACATGTCTGATTATACATGTATGATTATACATTTGTATGGCATACATGTTCATCATACACGATCACACAGCATCGGACATTGTTGGATGCATTTACCAAACAGTTATACCACCAAAATCATGTGATTTAAATTCAGGTATATGATTGGCTGTTTCATCCAACATGTTGGACGCTGTCGGACGAAAGTTGAACATCGTCCGACTTTTTTGCGTGTATGATTTGACTTGTCTTAAGCTATGACACACGATCAAACATCGTCCGACTTTGTCAAATCATACATGTATAATCATACATGTTGGATTGTCTGTCATAGGCTTAAGCACTCACTCCGCTAATATCATCATCTTATGTGCACTCACGGAAAATCATGCAAGAAGCTTGAGAAGGTGGAACAGGCGATCAGATCAGACGTTTCGGAAGTGCGGCCTTTGCTGGTATGGAACTGGTGTTTTGGTGAGTTCTATCCGGTGAGCTCCGATTATTAATAAACACACCAAACTAGAATGGCTCAGGTGTGTCCATAAATTTGAAAAAGCTTGTCATCAATTATAATAGCTGTACTCTACATAAAATGTGTGTGGATACGCTTCAGCAATTTTTCCCAAACTGTTTAGTGTTTGCTGAGATTTCAATTGTGGGCTGCACTATCACCAATGCTACATGTACTTGATAATATATGCTTGACCAAAATGGTGAGACCTTAATGACCTTGTTTCACTGATGGTCATTAGCATAGTTAACTTCTGCTCACGACTGAACTAGGCCCATGACTTAATTCAGCTCACGACTGAATTTGGTTCATGACTGAACTCAATTGTACCTTTCACTGCTTAACTGGCTAGAGATTATTAATTTACAGCGTTCAATGAGGATAAATTTGTCAATACATCAATGAATAAAATAATTTTTTTTATAAAAATGCTATGCCCAAATGTATGTCAATGACACATTGTAATTCCCTTTTCCTTCCTCTTCATCATATTATATATACATCCTTTGACATTCCAACATAGGAAAATACAATTTTTTACAAACTGTAGAGTCACTGAGGGGAATTCCACACACATGTACACACATACATGTGCACGCACGTACACGCATACGATTCAATGCTTTCACAATCTTTCCAAGAGCATTTTGCCAATAATTTCTCAACATTAGTTCACACTGATATATAGTTTAATTAGCTGGTGAGTTATGCATAGATATATTTAATATTTTCGAGATCAACATAGTTTAATATTAATAGATAGTTAGAGATAGAAAGTGGACTGTGGTGCATGATATAATAATGAATTGTGAATTTCACATCAATATTTCAAGTGGTTATCAAGACATGGACTCTATAAACCATGCTTTTTCTGAAAATCAGTGAGGGGAAGGGAGGAAGGGCTGCAGTGGGGCAATTTATAGATGCACACATATCTATCCAAATCTGTGGACCCATGTAACTATTCCACGTAAAGAACCCATTTCTGAAAATATGCCAATAATAGACGAGTCTTTTTACAGAGCCCATAATATCAGTGAAATTCTCAAAACAACTATTTCCTTTCACATTACTGACTATATACAATTTATTTATATGAGTTTTCCCCTCAGCATAGAAAATCACCAACATAGCATGACATTATTCAGTATGACCGTACAAGAAATCTGCAATCTAACGTGTTCATGGACAGTGGATGACTGATGCATGATGGGTATACTGCAAGCTTAGCAACATTGATCACTGGAGAAGATATGGCACAAATCTTGCCCGTTTCAATTCTGAAGTCTCACAAGTCAGTCCTGCGTCATGGTGATATGACATGTTGTGACTGACAATTTTAAACTAGAGGCCTAAGGGGCCTGTACCGCTCACCTGGAACATAGTTATTTAAACTAGAAAGGCGATTGGCTAAAAGTAGAGGTTCTGGAGTTGTTTTTGCGAAAACTAGGTCATTCAAGATGGCTTTTAAACAAATTTGGATTAGCTTTTGCCCTAGATGATGTTTCACAAGTCTTGAATTGATTCCCCCAAGCAGTTTCAGAGAATTTTAAAGACGTTTCTAAAAATAAGCCAAATTCCAAGATGACCGCCGTCTGAATTGGCCGACTGTCTTCGTTTGAACAAACTTGGATCCCTATGCCCTAAGGATGCTTCCTGCCAAATATAATTGAAATCGGCCCAGTGGTTCTTGAGAAGTCGTTTAAAGGAAAAATCGACGGACAGATGACCGATGGATGGATGACGGACACACGACGGATGGTCACCATCCGTTTTCCTCAGCCTCGACCAATAGAAATCGTGGAATTGCATCTCAAATGGCATATAATTGTCATTTTTCTTGGGAGGGGCCCTAAGGACATTTACAAATTCCTGCTGTTATTTTCTATTACCAGGGTACACAAGACTGGTGAAATACGTCTGGATAATTTCAAGCTTAAACAAAAATTCTAGATTTCCTAGAATCTGCAATACAAACATTCCTACATCTCACACCTGACTTCCACAAGACCAAACGCCCCCAGTGTCAATACTGGGTATGCCGCTAGAGATGGCATATGCCGATGATATGGACTTCATAGACAAGGAAAAGAAACCATGTGACAAACTATTCCCAATAGCTGCAAGCAAACTAAAAATTGAGAATCTCTTTATGAATGAATCCAAAACAGAGTTCACCCACATATACCTATCTACAAAGCATAAAACTCAAGAAAATGACGATCCACTTCGTGGCTGCGAACCATGGAAGAAAAGTAAAATCCTGGGCTCACTGCTTTGCAGTACTGCTGACATTGCTGCACGCTGCGACGTGGGGAACATAGCTTTTCAGTCTTTCTGGAAGCTATGGATTTGTGGATTGAAGATGCCCTTGATTAAAAGGCTACGTTTATACAGAGAAACCCACAAATCCTTGATGCTGTATAACTGTAACAGGTGGCCAGCGCCAAAGGCAGCTCTACACAAACTCGATGCCTGCCACCGCAAACACCTATGCACCATCACTGGACACCGATGACCAGACAGCATAATTGCCAACGATGCACTATACAAGATGTGTAATACGTCACCGCTGTCTGTAAAATATGCCCAGCAAAGATGGTCCATGTTTGGCCATGTGCTAAGGATGCCAGAAGAGACACCGGCACAGAGAGCCTTGGAATTCATTCTACTAGGAGCCATCAAATACAAAGCCAGAAGAGGACGTCATTGGATAAATTTGCTACGTGCTACGATGTGACCACAAGAAAGCAGGACTCGGTACACTCATGTCAAGAATGGACCTGAGGAAGCTAAGGATTTCGGCTGAGGACAAGACAAAGTGGGCAAAAGCGAAGATGGACTGATTGCAGCTGTAGGATGTTTCTACTACCACAGCCGCAGAATACAGTAATCATACATACACTGACTTGGAAAAGTAAGAATATTGGAGAAGTAATATTCTCACGTATTTGGAATCCTATGATATTCTTTAGCTTTACCTGTAGAACTTGGTTCACAAAAGTCCCAAGGATCACAAGTTCTAGAAATTATAAGATTCCTTATTTACATGAGTCGATTAACATTTGACCCGATAATCACAGACAGTGAATAAACATGTGGTTGTGATTCAAACACTTGTTTTAAACAATTTTCCAAATGTCCTTATGGAATAAGGAGTCCCAGACTGAAAAGGGACTCCTGCTGTAGAGGAACTGATGACGCGTCATTGGCCGATCAATCTAGTTCTGATTAGTGTAGCTCACAACCCTGTTACCTTAAGATCAGTAGCATAGCTACTGGGAGAGGGAGGGGGGGGGGGGGAGCAGCAGGGGAAGGGGGAGGGATGGGTAACCAGAGACAATCTGCATTACCTGAAAAAAGATGTTGGTAATATTTTGGGGAAATTCATATTTGCGCAGAATATTTAGACCAAATTCTATCACTCTGAGTGCAAGAAATAGCCTCTCGAGATTTTAACCTCATTTCCCTAAAATTGTACCCAAATTGGCCCACATTTACCAAATTGGTGAAATTTTCTACAGTTTGCTCGTACATTTACCACAAAGAATCCTAGAATCGCCATTGCTTAAGCTAATATGCTAGAAGAGCCCAAGTTGGATTCCTATTGAAATCCTGAATGTTTGTTCAAACACTTTGACAAGGGGAATACAGATATACTCAGCAATAAACCGTTTCTGAAATCAGTTATTGTGTAGGACGAACTAGAAACTAATTTTGTATTTCTCGATATGAGTGTCAGCCTTGAAGACGACAACCCTTTAATGGTCATGATTTTTAAAGAAAATTAAAATTTTTCCCCAGCGTGTGTCCATTTGCGGGGCAAGATAAGAGCACTTTTGAAAATTTACCACTGGATTGAGTGGATCGATCATCGAGCCACATATTCTGTGGTCAATTTTTTTAAATTCTCTTATCCTAGTGAACATTCCTCAAGACAGCGGTAGAGGCTGGCTTTGACAACCTCCCCCCGGCCATTAAAGGGTTAGATGGTGTTACAGAAAAGAAGCTGACTGCTTAGCAGTAATATAGGTGAATTAAGAATAAATGCCTATATGTGACTGCTGTAGTCATTGTATGTAAGTTTTATTAATTAAAATGACATGCATAATTAACTATATATGTGACAATCATTGTTCCCCATGGAATCAATTGAAGGCTACTAGAACAAATAAATACATTACAACCAGATCACCTGTACTATCTATTGATTTATATGTGGGAATGTAAGAACGTGAATATACGTACACGCACATACAGTACTTTCTTCAGAATGCAAAAATAAGATGTACTGTTCAATATTCTGGACTTAATTTGATTAGAAGCCATTGATGTTTAAACCTTTAACCCTCGAATTGTTTCAAGAAAATCTAAATTTTCTCATAGGAAATGTCCATTTGCAGACCATGAGAAGACTATTTGTGAACATTTACCACTGGATTGACTGGCTTGGTTATCGTGGTCTGCAAATGGACGTTTCTCAAGACCCTGCAGAAGCCGTTTTTGACTGTTATGAGTGTTAACTGTTGAATATTTTGTAACTAATTTGAGTGGGTGCTGTTGCTGCCTATGGCAGCAACAGCACCCAGTCAAATTAGTTTCAAAATATGTCAACAATGGCTTCCAGTGAAACTAAGTTCAAAATATTTAACAGTACATTTCTTACGTGTTCGAAATTGCAAGAACTAAAATGTTTCAGTTTTTGTTTTGGAAACATGTTAACTAATTTATGAGCTTTGCTACAGGGTGAAATATGTTAGTCGTTTCACTATCAACTCTTTTATCATGTAAATACACGTGGTTATCTTCCAAACACACACGCACGCACGCACGCACGCACGCACGCACGCACGCACGCACGCACGCACACACACACACACACACACACAACAAACTACAGAGCTAAATATGTTAGTCGTTTCACTATCAACTCTTTTATCATGTAAATACACGTGGTTATCTTCCAAACACACACGCACGCACGCACGCACGCACACCACACACGCACGCACACACGCACACACACACACCACACACACACACACACGCACACCGCACGCACGCACACACACACACACACACACACACACACACACACAACAAACTACAGAGCTAAATATGTTAGTCGTTTCACTATCAACTCTTTTATCATGTAAATACACGTGGTTATCTTCCAAACACACACGCACGCACGCACACCACACACGCACGCACGCACGCACGCACACACACACACACCACACACACACACACACACACACACACCGCACGCACGCACACACACACACACACACACACACACACACACAACAAACTACAGAGCTAAATATGTTAGTCGTTTCACTATCAACTCTTTTATCATGTAAATACACGTGGTTATCTTCCAAACCAAACACACACGCACGCACGCACGCACGCCACACACATGCACGCACACACACACGCACGCACGCACGCACACCACACACACATACGCACGCACGCACGCACACCACACACGCACGCACACACACACACACACACACACACACACACACACAACAAACTATTTCAACCCTTTAACAGTGAAACCAGACAAAAATGGCGTCTGCAGCAGTCTTCACGAATGTCTAGTTGCAGACCAAGAACACACCTATTGTGTTCTGTTGTAAAACTTCATAAACTGCTACTCCCAATGTCCTTGACTTTCGGTTTAATGGTTCTAGGTGAACAGATTAAACTATTAACTGTCTCACTCCTGCAAGCCACAAGACAATAATTTTAATGAGCAGATATTCTAGACTTGCAGAGTATTTTGAAAACAATTTGACTGAATGTTGTTGGTGGTTTATTTAATATTTTTACATGATGTTTCTGCTTTAACCCTTTCACCAACAAATTCCGGGGAAAAATATATATTCTTTACGATAAAAACTTATTCTGATGAATATTTTGAAATTAATTTGACTGGAAGCTGTTGCTGCTTAAGGCAGCAATGGCTTCCAGTCAAATTAATTTCAAAATATTCAACGGTTTTCTTTCATCAGTGAAAGGGCTAAACCAATATCTCTACGTAATGACAACGTTCAGTTAGTTTTTTAAATACTCATTCAGGTTTCCTATGTAGCTTTGCTGATACCACATTCCACAGTGAATTCAAGATGAAATGGATAAACCAAATGATGAATCTCCTGATACTTATCGATCACAGATAATATTTGGAATTGAGAATGCATGGTATTTTAACAGAAACTCATCGTCGGGGGTGACAGTGATTTACTGTTTTATTATTAAATGTACATCTCGTGGTCAAGCACATATCAGATCCAACTCCTGATGACATTATAATCTGCAAATACACAACAAGACAAATTAAGTTCAAATGAGAAAATTAAGAGTAAACAAACGTCAAAAGAGTGGCAAACAATGCACAATATTTACCAAAACCATATTAATGGGAGACAGAAGTCAAGCATAAGCATGAAAGCACAGAGATTTTGCTTCGTGTGACTAGATGATGTTTATTTTTCAAATTTGTTCAAGAAAATTAAAAATGTCAATTTACAGATCAAGAGATTATTTTAACAAGAGGCCTGTGACACTCATCTGGGCCATTAACATTTGAACCATTTGTATTTAAATAGACATGGATAAGTTTCGGAAAATCCAAGATGGCCAACAAGAAAATAGACCAATCCAGATTCTCATTTGACATTTTGAAGCCTACCATCATAGAATTGTTCGATCCAAGTTTTGTTGAAATCAAACTATTGATTAGGGAGTACCATCTTTAAATGGTTCCGGATAATTTTCAGAAAATGAAAGATGGACACTAAAACATTGGCGTATCAACATTCGGAATAGATTTTCTAGAGGGCGGAAAATCCAAGATGGCCACTGGAAAATTGACCGATCAAAATTCTGTATACAAGGTCGGAAACCAATTTAACATAGTATTCCTGACACCAATTCTGGTTGAAATTGCCAAATCAATTAATGAAGAGTTGCGTTTTAAACAATTTTCAGCCATTTTTTGGAAAATTCAAGATGGCCACTGAGAAAATTGATCAATCTAAACCTCTGTATACAAGTTCTGAATCATAGCAGTCTATGGTCATTCCAGTCAAGTTTGCTTGAAATCGGCCAAGTAGTTAAATGAGTACGCTTTTATCTTATTTCCCAAAATTTTCTGAGATCCAAGATGGCCATCAGATAAATTGGCCAATCAAAATTCTGTATACAAGCTCTGAAGCCTACCTCCCTAGGGTTGTTCCTGCCAAATTAGGTTAGTATCCGCTAAGTCGTTAATGAGTAGCGTTTTTAAGCAAAAGTTGACGGATGACGGACGGTCGCAATGGCATAAGCTCACTTGGCCAGTCTTGGCAGGTGAGCTAAAAATTATCACGGGAAAGATTGGCTCGGTTATCGAGCCAGTCATTAGTGGGAAATTAAAAAAATTAGTGTTATCTTGATCTGTAAATGGACCCAAGATCACTAGTCGCAGTTTTTGCCCGGTTTGAGTGTTAAAGGGTTAAGTAAAATCGCAATGGCAGTACTGATAGACAAGAATTCCGCGGAATTAAATGTCTCGCATGTCTCGTGTTTGTCACAGTGGCATTGACCTTATGACCTCCCTGTTATCATGCTGCTTCTTAACATTATAGGTAACCATGTATCCAAGTTTAGTTCCATCATGATTAACCGAACCTGAAATATAATGATTTGCAGAATGGAAAAACGTTAAGGTTGAAAAATAGAAATATTAGAATAGCCTTGACCTTTGACCTGGTGATCTCCATATCACCATCCTGTATCCTCTTGGCATAAGCAACCATGTACACAACTTGTGCTCCATTAGGGTTAAGCAGTCCCAAAATATAACCAGATAACTTAAATAAGCCTAAAAAATTAACTTTGAAGAATAATAAAGTTTTGTAGAGGGCAGAATAACCGTGACCTTCGAGGTTGTGACTTTAGTATCAACATGCTGCTTCCTAACATTATAGGTAACAATGTATCCAAGTTTAGTTCCAATAGGATTAACCAATCCTGACAGATAAGCTAAGAAGTTTTGTTAAACGCAAAAACTTAACATTGAATTTTGTATCAAGGTCACACTGGCCTTGACCTTTGACTGTGTGACCTCATTATCATCATGCTGCTTCCTAATAGTATAGGCAACCACATAGCCAGGTTTAGTTGCAATAGGCTTAACCAAGACTGAAATATAAGCTGAAGTTTAGCTAAACGCAAAAACTTAATGTTGAACAAGAGCTCCGCAAACGGCGCATAATACCCCGCCATGATGACAAGCCAATGAATGAGCGCTATCAGAAAATATTTATTTCTTCCTCAGCCCCCTCAGACCAGCAATCCTTATTACGTGTCAAAGCGATCCGCTAAATGGCCAAGGAGGTATCGTCCAGAAACCAATTTTCAAGATGGCTGCCGCTGACTGGCGGCCATATTAGATTTTGGATTAGCATAAATTTTGATAAGTTTCTTCACCATACATATTCCAACGACCGTAGGAAGTGATCCAATAAATGAAATCCAGAAACCAACTTTCAAGATGACAGCCCATGGCTGGCAGCCATCTTGGAGTTCGGATCATCGTCAATTTCGATAGGTTTCTTCTCCACACCTAGTCCAACCACCCTATGAAATTTCAAAGGGATCCGATAAACGGTAACAGAGTTATCATTTGGAAACCAATTTTGAAGATGGCCACCGGTGGCTAGCAGCCATCTTGGAGCTCGTATCATTGTCAATCTCGATAGGTTTCTTCCCCAGAGGTAGTCCAACCACCCTATGAAATTTCATAGCGATCTGATAAACGATAACGGAGTTATCATCTGGAAACCAATTTTCAAGATGGCCACCAGTGGCTGGCGGCCATCTTTGATTTCGGATCATCAACGATTTCCATAAGTTTCTTCCGCAGACAAAGTCCAACCACTCTATGAAGTTTCAAAGCAATCCGCTAACCGGTAACGGAGTTATTATCCAGAAAATAATTTTCAAGATGGCCGCCTGTGGCTGGCGGCCATCTTGGATTTCGGATCATCATTGATTTCGATAGGTTTCTTCTGCATACTTAGTCCAACCACTCTATGAAGTTTCAAAGCGATCCGATAAACGGTAACGGAGTTATCATCCGGCAACCATTTTTCAAGATGGCCGCCGGTGGCCATCTTGGATTTCGGATCATCGTCAATTTCGATGCTTCTTCCCAAGACCTAGTCCAACCACCCTATGAAGTTTCATAAACCTAACGTAAAATATTAACAAAGATTATACTGTGACCTTTGACCCCCATAACCTTGACCTCATGATGTCTGCATCAGCATGCTGCTTCCGTTAAATGTAAATCACCATGTACCCAAGTTTGGTTCCAATTGGATAAGGCATTGTTAAGATATAAGGCAATAACTTTTGTTTAACGCAAAAACTTAACATAAAATATTAACAAAGATTATACCGTGAACTTTGACACCAGAAATTTGACCTCATGATGCCTGCATCAGCATGCTGCTTCCTTTTGATGTATATCTCCATGTACCCAAGTTTGGTTCCAATTGGATCAGGCATTGTTGAGATATAAGACAATAACTTTTGTTTAACACAAAAACTGAACGTAAAATATTAACAAAGATTGTACCATGACCTTTGACCCCCCCATAACCTTGAATGCATGATGCCTGCATCAGTGTGCTGCTTCCTTTCGATGTATATCTCCATGTATCAAGTTTGGTTTCAATTGGATCAGGCATTGCTGAGATATAAGACAATAACTTTTGTTTAACGCAAAAACTTAACATAAAATATTAACAAAGATTATACTGTGACCTTTGACCCCATAACCTTGAAATCATGACCGCTTTATCGGTGGGCTGCTTCTATTCAATGTATATCACCATGTACCCAAGTTTGTTCCAATTGGATGAGGCATTGCTGAGATATAAGGCAATAACTTTTGTTTAACGCAAAAACTTTACGTAAAATATTAACAAAGATTATACTGTAACCTTTGACCCCTGTAACCTTGATCTCATGGTCTTTTTATAGGCGGGCTGCTTCCTTTTGATGTATATTACCATGCACCCAAGTTTGGTTCCAATTGGATCAGGCATTGCTGAGATATAAACTTAACTTAAAAGTTTATGCCACTGCCGCCGCCGGAAAAGTGATACCTATGTCTCGATCCTGCTTCGCAGGTGAGACAAAAACAATAGAATGCCTTGGGCATGTTACAATACTGATAGAAAACAATAGCATGCCTTGGGCATGTTACAATTATGTTAGCATACTGATAGAAAACAATAGCATGCCTTGGGATGTTATAATTATGTTACAATACTGATAGAAAACAATAGCATGCCTTGGGATGTTACAATTATATTACAATACTGATAGAAAACAATAGCATGCCCTGGGATGTTAGAATACTGATAGAAAACAATAGCACCATGCCTTGGGATGCTACAATTATGTTACAATACTGATAGAAAACAATAGCACTTGGGCATGTTACAATTATAATAGTGTGGCGATACAAATCACCCAAACCAACTGTAAAAGAAGAACTGAGGAAATGTTAACAAGTACTATAGCAGTAAACAAAAAGAGAAGACATTTTGTCAACGTCTATATAAAGGTAGATGCATCTTTGTAAAAGGTAAATGCATTATTCTGCTCACAACCAACAGGGGGAAAGAATTTTGATGAATCAAACCTATACTGATCGCAGAGTGGAGACGTCAATGTGCTGGTCCTCAATGCATTAACCCGTACCGCTCTGATGTCAATATTCTATCTTTTACTGTGTCAATAGAAAAGAAACTGGTGCACATTTTTCAACAATTTTGGTGGACGACGTTGCTGTCTATGACAGCACGGTCTTCTACCAAATTTGTTAAAAAATAGACACCAGCTCATCTTTTAATTTAATTTAAAACTTAAAAGCTTTGACATCAGAGTGGTACGGGTTAATGGCATGCTCTATAAACTGGAGAGAAATCTATCAAGTTATATCCCAGGGAAATCTAAATGTGATAAACTCCTGTTAGCAAGATGGAGGATGAACAGTTTCACCTGATACCCTCTTAGCACATTTCAGGATAGATTGGATACAGTGCCATTGTATTAGGTTTGTCATAATCTGCTTCAGCGGGCAGCCATCTTGCTGCAATGTAGATGTAGCTGCCAGTAAGGCTGCGCTTACCAAGCAGCATTGATTTACTACTGAAAGGATAAGCAGCCATTACATGTTGGGTGTGATGTCACTATAGTCAGTAGAATCTTGTGAAAGTTATGATGCTGTAAGGTAACTAAGAACTATCATTATTCTCTCACCACAGACAACAAAATGAGTGGCCCAATTTAACTTACAAACAAGGCACTACATCTGCTTCTTTGAAGCTCAATTTGCCTTAGTAAAGGCCACCAATTCTATATTATCATATATAAATTTATAAGCTTACTCATACGCTGCAAAGATATGGATAAGGAAATCACATTAAATATTAAGAGAAAATACAATCTGTGAGGATTTCAACAGCTTTTTTTCAGTTAATTAGAAACTCTATAAGCTTTGAAGGCAACTTTTTGAGAGCTAACCGTGACTCCGAGAGCCTGCTTGTACAGACACAGCAACCATCAAGCTAGGCGACCACCTTAAACCATTTAACCCTTGAATTTGTTCAAGAAAATTTCAATTTTCTCATAGAAAATGCCCATTTGCAGACCAAGAGAAGACTATTTTTGAAAATTTACAACTAGAATGACTGGCTCAGTTATCGAGCCAGTCATTCCAGTGATAAATTTTCAAGAATAGTCTTCTCTTGGTCTGCAAAATGGACATTTGTCTAGACCATTGCAGAAGCCGTTTTTGGCTGATAAGTCTTAAAAGGTTAAAGGTCATCATACATTAAACAGCCTGCATTACTCAATGGAAAATGCTAAATGCTTTTAAAGCCTAAAGCAATCGTGTGTGACCAATTTATCTGGCTCCATATCTGAAACATTCTATCTCGGATCCATATCTGAAACATTATCTCTAAATATACCATATGATCTTTGACAGTCAACCCAGCAAGAATGAGTCTGATATTACCATCTGGCCTTGAGATAGCAGCAGCAATTGATTCCATGGGGAATCCAGTTTTAGCTATTCCCCACTCATCTCTACCTAAGCTACACCCATGCTTTGCCTGTGCTGGGATCGATTGAACCCTAAACTCCCTGAATCTCATTTTCCAGAAACCTATATGCATAAGCTGTTGAATATTTTGAAACAATAATTTAATTGGGTGCTGTTGCTGCCATAGCTCTTGAATATTTTGCAACTAATTTGACTCGGTGTTGTTGCAGTCAACTTAATTTCAAAATATTCAACAGCATGGTTATTCACAGTACTTAGTAAAGACAATTTGTACACATGACAGACTATTAAGCATTGCTGGGCTGCCAGGGCTTTGTTAAAGGACCTGGGTACAAAATGTTTCACATACCGACATCTTTCTGTCTGTTTGTCGGTTTATCTGCAGCATATCTATCTCTTGAATGCAAGATGGTAGCATTACCAAATTTGGCACGTCTATTCATATCATGTCTGGCTAGAAGAAATTTTGAGTTTCAAGTCAAAATGTCCAATGTAATTTAGGTCACAGTGTCACTTAAGAGCATTCCAGAAAACAGATATTTAGCCATAACTTGGGAATTCAAATATGTAGAATCATCAAATTTAGCACATCCATTCACATTGCTGCTGGCTAAAGGGCGCTTGTGTTTCAGTTCGAAGGGCCAAATACCTAGGTCATGGAGTCACTTAAGTGCATACTGGAATCCACATTTTTGGACATTTTTCAGGAATACATGTAGGTAGTCACCAAATTTGGGGTTGCGATAGATGTAGATTGAGTTGGTGGTCAAATATCTAGGTCATGGGGTCACCAAGTTCATTGGCAAAACATAGCACAAAGGTGTACATGTAAGTCAGCACATCCTTCAAGGGCGGTCTAGTTCTTTGTATTTTTATATTTCTTTATAAACAAGGGGTGACATTATTATTGATATATAAACCTGTCCCATAGTATGATATAAACTTCGCGTTCTCGTGTCACCACAAATGCTGATTGCTCGTCTTCATTCCATCAGTCAGGGCTTAGCCACCTTGCCTCACGCAGGACAGTTATTCTGTTCAATCTGTTGCCTTATACTTGTGGTAGGTATTGTTGCGTCTTCTTAAAGTGCTTCCATATAAACTGGGACAGTCATGAAGATGACGGGTGGGGGCTGGTAGGATTGTATTGCTCAGGAAGTAAGACAAGACTGTCTTGCATAAACATGTTTACTAGCCAATAAATGAATAATCATACATGTAAAACTATTAGCGTGGTCAAAAATTGGCTAGCGATTTGCAAACTTGAAAAATTTAACACAATTTTCATATATACATATCTTTTTCATAATCAGAGGGAAGGAGGAATATTTAGTATCTGTCAAAAGATTTGTGAAATTGTATCAGAAGTTGTATTTAACTGACATACATGTGCAAACATTGGTTACAAATAACCACAAGTAGTCTCTCACATGGGGCTTATTAATCAACTAAGCTCACATGTTCATTTGAATAAACATTTGCCTGGGTGAATGGTCAGTGGTTTGGTGAGGTGGTGGCCGGATCAAGGCCAAATAGACCAGTAGCAGCCAATGCAAGATGACAAGAGTAGGCTAGACACACAGTAGTAGTAATAGTAGTGGAAGATAAAATAACTCAATGTTTTGTCAGAATAGTTGAATAACCAGCACTAGGTCAGACAGATCTCCTGTGGTCTGAGACTAAACAACAGATCTACATACCAGAGCATCAAGTTAACATAGTTGAGCCTACACATGTGGCATGATATTGATGAATTGTGATAACAAGACTCTTGTTTTTCTAAAAAAAACAATTTGGCTGAAAATAATTGATTCGCTATACATTAATGACATTCAGTTAAATGGCGCTATAAATATTAATCAAATATTCATATAAAGGACTCGGATCAGGATATAAGTGGTTAAGCACTATTATGTAGCTCATGGTCAGATGAGATGACCTTTTGATAACACATTAAACCTGGCCAAATCAACCACCTTTACCACTTACTGGTCAAAATTTGTTCATAAAATCCAAACAATACTCAGTGAATGTTCATTTGCACAACATCAGAAGACAATTTTTGAAAATTATTCACTAAAATGAGTGGCTCAGTGAGGCCCAAGGGCCTGTGATGCTCACCTGGACCATTAGCATTTGAACGACTTGCATTTAAATATACATGATGGATAATTTTCGGAAAATCCAAGATGCGCATTTAAAACTAAAAATTATAAATCTAATTCTCATTTAATTTCTAGAAGCTTATCATCATAGGATCATTCCACCCATGTTTGGTTGAAATCGAGCTGTTGATTAAGTAGTAGTAGTGATTTAAAGGCTTCTGGAAAATTCTTGGAAAATCCAAGATGGCTGTGGAAAAAATTAACAAATCTTTTTCCTGTATACAAGTTCGGAATCAGATGACCATGAGATCCTTCCAGTCAGGTTTCATTAAAACTGGCCATTGGTTTAAGTGTTTTAAAGGATTTCTGGAAAATCCAAGACGGCCATCGTAAAACTTCTGCATAGATCTGAAGCCTATCCACCTAGTGTCCCTTCCAGCCGAGTTTGGTTCAAATTGGCCAGGCAGTTAATGAGGAGTAACATTATAACTGATTTCACAAAACTTTCAGAAAATCCAAGATGGCCGCCAGAAAGATTGACCAATAAAAGTTCTATATACAAGTTCTGAAGCCTACCATGCTCAGGTCATTTCAGCCAGGTCTGGTTGAAGTCGGTCAACAGTTAATGAGTAGCGTTTTAAATGATTTCCCGCCATTGTTCGGAAAATGGTGGGCGAAAAGAATTGACCAAAATTTGATCCAAATTCTGTATACAAGTTCTGAAGCCTAGTGCGATAGAGTCTTTCCAGCCAAAGTAAGCTGAAATCAGAAAAGCGGTTAATGACGAGTAGCGTTTTGACAATTTTTGGTAAATTTTTCATAAGATCTTCACGCAACATATTGACCAATCCAAATTCTGTATACAAGTTCTAAAGCCTAGAGCCATAGGGTCCATCCTGCCAAATTAGGTTTTAAATCCACCCAGCGGTTAATGAGTAGCGTTTTGACAATCTTCAGTAAATTTTTCATAAAATCTAAGATTTTCACCCAAAGGAATTGAACAATCAAAATTCTGTAAACATGTTCTGAAAACCCCATAGGGTCCTTCCAGCCAAATTATGTTGAAATCTGCCAAGTGGTTAACAAGGAGTAGCGTTTTTGAACAAAGGTTGACGGACAGACGATGGACAGAAGATTGCCATGGCATAGGCTCACTTGACTTGGCCATTCTGGCCAGGTGAGCTAATAATGTGCCAGCGTTTTGTCTTTGTGATCATAAATGACAAACCTTGTCTGACAACACATTTATGTGTTTGATGTGATGTTAAATTTGGTAAGAGGGATTCTGATTGCTCAAGATAGCACTATTTATAACAAGCATTCTGTAAGTATTGCTTTGCAATACATGTGTCCCCTACCTGGTGATATAAATCTTTAGAGATTGACAGTCAAAAATTTCATTAAAGATTGTCAAAAGCAGCTGAAGCTCAAACTTGATCTGTAACTTCTCATAACATAGCAATAAACCAAGTCTCAGTTATATATGGTGAAGGAGAAGCAAAGTCTTGAAAGCTGATATGTTTGTATTTCATAAGTCGAAAGGGGTCATAACTCCATCAAAAAATGACGCAAACGCCTGAAACCCGAACTTGGTCTGTAATTTTTCATAATAAAGTGGTGTACCAATTCTCAGTTGAATATCTTGAAAGACTGCGAGAAAATGGGCGGAAAACCAATATTTTTCATATTTCATAGGTCGAAAGGGGGCATAACGCCATCAAAAATTTATGCATACACCCGAAACTCGAACATGGTCTGTAACTTCTCATAACAAAGCAATGTAGCAATTCCCAGTATAATATCTTGAGAGACTGCGAAAAAGTGCGGAAACCTAATATTTTTCATATTGCATAAGTTGAAAGGGGGCATAACTCCATGAAAAAGTGACGAAAATGTCTGAAACTCGAACTTGCTCTGTAACTCCGTATACTAAAGCGATGCACAAATTTTCGCTTAAATATCTTGAAGGAGTGTGAAAGAAAGTGCGGAAAGCTGATATTTTTCGTATTTCTTAAGTCGAAAGGGGGCATAACTCCATCAAAAATGTACGCATATGCCTGAAACTCCAACTTGGTCTGTAACTTCTCACAACAAATCAATGTAGCAGTTCTCAGTATAATATCTTAAAAGACTGCAAAAAAAGTGCGGAAAACTAATATATTTTGTATTTCATAAGTCGAAAGGGAGCATAACTCCATGAAAATTTACGAAAATGTCTGAAACTTGAACTTGCTCTGTAACCCCTTATACTAAAGCGATGCACCGATTGTCGCTTACATATCTTGAAGGAGTGCGAAAAAAAGTGCGGAAAGCTAATCTTTTTGGTATTTCTTAAGTCGAAAGGGGACATAACTCCATCAAAAAATGACGCAAACGCCTGAAACCCGAACTTGGTCTGTAATTTTTCATAATAAAGTGATGTACCAATTCTCAGTTGAATATCTTGAAGGAATGCGAGAAAATGGGCGGAAAACTAATATTTTTCATATTTCATAGGTCGAAAGGGGGGCATAACTCCATCAAAAATTTACGCATACACCCGAAACTCGAACTTGGTCTGTAACTTCTCATAACAAAGCAATGTAGCAATTCCCAGTATAATATCTTGAGACTGCGGAAAAAAGTGCGGAAACCTAATATTTTTCATATTGCATAAGTTGAAGGGGGCATAACTCCATGAAAAATCGACGAAAATGTCTGAAACCCGAACTTGGTCTGTAATTTTTCATAATAAAGTGATGTACCAATTCTCAGTTGAATATCTTGAAAGACTGCGAGAAAATGGGCGGAAAACTAATATTTTTCATATTTCATAGGTCGAAAGGGGGCATAACTCCATCAAAGATTTACGCATACACCCGAAACTCGAACTTGCTCTGTAACTTCTCATAACAAAGCAATGTAGCAATTCCCAGTATAATATCTTGAAAGACTGCGAAAAAGTGCGGAAAACTAATATATTTTGTATTTCATAAGTCGAAAGGGAGCATAACTCCATGAAAATTTACGAAAATGTCTGAAACTTGAACTTGCTCTGTAACCCCTTATACTAAAGCGATGCACTGATTTTCGCTTAAATATCTTGAAGGAGTGCGAAAAAAAGTGCGGAAAGCTAATATTTTTTGTATTTCTTAAGTCGAAAGGGGGCATAACTTCATCAAAAATTGACGCATACACCTGAAACTCGAACTTGGTCTGTAACTTCTCATACCAAAGCAATGTAGCAATTCTCAGTATAATATCTTGAAAGACTGCGAAAAAAAGTGCAGAAAACTAATATTTTTCGAAAGGGGGCATAACTCCATGAAAATATGACGAAAATGTCTGAAACTCGAACTTGCTCAGTAAGTCCTTATACTAAACTGATGCACCGATATTCGCTTAAATATCTTGAAGGAGTGCGGATAAGTGCGGAAAGCTGATATTTTTTGTATTTCTTAACTCGAAAGGGGGCATAACTCCATAAAAAATTGACGTATATGCCTGAAACTCGAACTTGTTCTGTAACTTCTCATAACAAAGCAATATACCAATTCTCAGTTAAATGCCTTGAAGGACTGCGAAAAAAAGTGCGGCAAACCAACTGCGACAGACGGACAGACGCAGTGCAAACCTATAGTTCCACCCCCTCCCCCCCCCCCCCCCCCCCACGGTTTTACCAGTAGGGGACTAATAAATATTACCAGTACACTTAGATTCAAGTTCAGGTTCCGATACATTTCAGGGTCTTTTGTGAGACACGTTAAAAATCGAGCAGATTCTCCTTTTTGGGACTGTGCTTGTATTGTTTGTTAATTGCGCTCTCAAACATTTTCTCTCAAGCATCCTAACACATTTTTGTTCCGTTTCTCTCAAGTTTTACTCGAGTGAATGATGCATGATCAGTTATTACTCACGCCACCGAAGGTCGGTGCGAGTATTGCGGCTGGTGCCGTCCGTCTGTACCCGATAAGGTAGAAACACCAAATTTTGGCACATACATTCATATGAGTGGCTAGAAATATTTTAGTTGGGTGTCAAAAGGTAAAAAATCAAGGTCACATGGCCACTTACTGCATCACGAAACACATTTTTAGCCATAAATTGGAATCACTAAATTTGGTTCATAAATTGATATTATGAGTGGCTAAAAAATATCTTAGTTTGAGGGTCAACAGGTAAAAAATTGAGGTCACTGGGTCAGTTAGTGCATCCCGTAATACACATTTTTAGTCATAAATCTGGAATGCAGGTAGCTAGAATCACCAAATTCGGTACATACATTGATATTACGAGTGGCTAAAAATATCCTAGTTTGGGGTTAATAGGTAAAAAAATCAAGGTCATTGGGTCACTTAGTGCATCCCGAGATACACATTTTTAGCCATAAATCGGGAACGCAAGCGGGTAGAATCATCAAATTCGGCACATACATTGATATTATGAGTGGCTAGAAAAATTCTTAGTTTCGGAACAAGGCAAAAATCCAGGTCTGAGGGTCACTTAGTGCATACCGACATACACAATTTTAGCCATTATATCCGGAATGCAAGTAGGTTGCACCAAATCTGATACATTCATTCATATTCTAGGTCATTAGAAGTTGTATCAGCTTCAGGACAAAGCATTAAATTTCTAGCTCACAGATTGAGCACACACCTTCATACTACGAGACTTCATGATTGTTTGCAGTTCGAGGTCAACCGATCAAATATCTAGGTCACGGGGTCACTAAGTGCAATGCTAAGACACAGCGCAAAAGGCATGAATCAGCATCTCCCTCGAGTGAATTCTAGTTTTCTAACTGTACTGTAATGCATTGTTTTTGCTCAACTTTGTAACATAGGACTTTAGCACAGATTATCTAGCACCTGAGGGATCCGATCTGTCACTCAAGTAAGTACCTGACATCATAATCAAATATGTCACATGTCTGCCGAGTCCTGACATTATCATGATGCCATCATAATCTTGACTTCTGTCATGAAAATTGAAGTCAGTCACAAAATTGTACGAACTGTATGTCTTTGACGAATTTACAATTTAATAAAGGTTCTGTTGATTATTTGAGACTAATTTGACTGCCAGGAGGCTCTTGCTGCCATACGCAGCAACAGCCTCCTTATAGTCAAATTGGTTTCAAAATATTCAACAGCTTACGTGCAGTTACCTTGAAATTTAGATTGTGAGAATTATGAGAAAGTTACTAATCGATTTGAACATGGATACGTGGGTGGAGCTAATCTGTAAATTGGCGGAGCATGGCTCGAAATAGGTCCATTAATTTCCATTTACTAGAATACAGAAAAACAGATCAAGAGTGCACAGAACTAGTAGCACTACTAAAGAATAATAACATAGTTACACCATATTCCTAGCATAGTGCATGTTTTCAGGTCACATGCATTAATTGCATTTCCCTCAGCTAACAATTACATATCATGACAACATTCTGCACAGAGGCCATATACATTCCAAGAATTACATAAGATACAGACAGAGATGCTAATATGCATAAACCAGCATGTACATCTGCATCCAGGACATGGCAGGCATGCTGGTGATGCTAGCGGTGTGTGGTATCAGTGTAAGACAGATCTACAGGTAATCCTGCTAGACAATCACGGAGCATTACAAAGCACTCTCTACAATCACCTAATCTCTGTGATTCTCAAGGTTAGGCATGAAAATTGCCGTTTTCTCAGTAAATGTCCATTTGCGGGTCAAGAAGCTTTTCTTTTTTAGAATTTACAAAACTGTCTGTTCCATTGGTCAATTAAAAAAAACCAGGCTCTCTTTGCATACAGATAGACGTTTATCAAGACCGCTGCAGAGGCTGATTTTAGGTCAAAACTGGTCCCACACATGTTAAATTACCATATCATTCAGTTTTTACCATGGTTGACCATGGGTGGTAAATGACATCATGGTCAACAGGGGTCAGCATGATACAAAAAAAGAAATTGGCTCGAGGTCGCAGGCTCACCATGGTGCGAACAGTCAAATATGGTCAGACAACTTTGACCATGGTTAAACTTAATAGTTTGACCATGTTTTGACCAAGCTTAGCCGATAGCTCAAACATGGTCAGAAAGATCATGGTTTGGAATAGGATATTTAACCCATTAAGCCGTAAAACCGTTTCAAGAAAATTTCTGTTTTCTCCAAGAAAATGTCAATTTGCAGACCCAGAAGACTATTTTTGACATTTTACCACTGGAATGACTGGCTCGGTCATCGAGCCAGTCATTCCAGTTGTAAATTTTCAAGAGTTGTCTTCTAATGGTCTGCAAATGGACATTTCTCAAGACCACTGCAGAAGCCATTTTTTGCTGATATGAGTGTTAAAGGGCTGTTATGTAAATATATTCCATTAAGTCAGCATCTAAGTCCACTTTTATAAAAGAAAAAGTGAACATGTGCCAGACTGAGACTACGATCTTGAAAAACAAAGTCATGAGCTAAGGTAATAGTCATGAAGATATATGATAACAATCACGATTTCTGCATATGAAAGACTATGAAAATGTTGCAATAGTTGATCTACCTTAGCATTGTTTGGGATAAAATTTATACATTCAGTGTTTACATTATGTTTCTATGTACATGGCATTTACTATTCAGTATTCAAATGTCAGTTTTAATGATGATTACATAATTTATGTGTAATATTGAATAATTAACTGTTTAAATGCAAAAATACATGTTTATAATTAAAGAGCTGTCTCCCCTAGTAAATTATGTCAACCATGGTAAAAACATGGTTGACCATAGTCAAATTTGTTCTCAAACCTTGTTTGACCATGGTCAAAATATGGTTGACTAAGGTCATATACAGTTTTCATAAAATTGTTTGTCAAGACATGGTCAATGCATATTATCTGTCAGTACCATACTCAAAACAACCATGGTAAACATTCACCAGTCAGATTTTGACAATTTTCAAGATTGACCATAGTCAAATCATGTTCGACCATGATCAGTATTTCGCAGGAGCATAAGAAATGACATTAAGAGTCTCAACATTGTAGCGCTATAGACTGATAGACCTCGAGACAAAAGATCTTACTTTTAGAGCTACCTCTGAAATAAGCGATTTCAATGTTCAAATTCTCTAACCTAGATATTGCTTGGAGGACCAAAGGTGCCAAATTTGGTTTTAATCCATCAACAGATGGCTAAATGTGTCAAAATCATTAACAGACAGGCATTACTGACAGATAAATGATGACAAAAAAATTGCCAGGCATTACATAAGGTCACTCAGGGGAGCTAAAGTTTTCCCATTTGACCATATGGAATCAATTATCTAAATATGATTAAAATCTGTTCTTTAAAACAGATATGAAGCATGAATGAAAATTAAATTTCTATTCAGTTTGTGAGCTTGTCTGACTTGCCCTCTTAATACCACAATAATATGCTTCATAAATCAAACATTAAACATACACCCTCCCTCCCCCTTCCTCACTCATCACATTCCCAATAGGAGAGTTACATGTCTGTATGTAGGGCAAGGGATGATGGGGTGGGGAGGGCGTAGTAAAATACCAAGATAGGAGACAAATTACTATGTTATTGGGTGACAAAAATAACTAGAAATACTTTTCTCACCACTGCCACACTAAATTATCACTTTAAGCTGTGGAATGTGGACCTGGGTGCATGCAGGTCTAGATTATAAAATGTTTTCCTGTCCTACTAAATAAATGATTCATTATTTGGTGGTAATTTTATCAACCCTTTAAAATACTTCATGATATCCATGAAGCCGTGGATCAAGAGAGAAATATACAACTGGCAGATTACAATGAAAATAACAGCAATTATAGCAGCAATTATCTTCAGTTAAACTGTTTTCAAAATAATCAATATAATTTTAATAATGACAAATAATACATGTCATTTACAGTATATAGAATGAAGCGGGTTACAAAACTGGGACAAATGTAAAAATAACAGATGCGAATAAGATCTACTATACACATACACACCCGAAAGGCCAAAACACCTAAATACTTTATGATTTAATCCTTATTTTGTTGAGTAATTTGAAACTAATTTGACTGGAAGGTAGGGCAGCAATGGGTTCCTGTCAAATTAGTTTCAAAATACTGAACAGCTTACCTGTATAATGATTTTAAAATTGCGATTCTGGGAGCACAGGTTTTCAAAGGGTTAAAATAAATACGCCTGCTGTATACAAATTTAGGGTAGGGTGGGGAGAGGTGTAACTGCAGTGGCAGGAGTGCTTAGGCGGTAGTGTCTCTGATCAAATAGTGCCCCGCCCTCCACAAGATGGGTCTCAGCATGAGTTTCAGTCAGCGCTCCACTAGACAGGAAGTGTTTATCAGTATGAATTAGCTGTTTTGACAGTATCCCCTCATAACTTCACGAATACTTCCTGTGTGGGTGACAGTCCTATACAGCTCTCACTATAGACACACTTATACCGCTGAATTTAGCATCACTGTCGCAGAGTCGAGACACCAAGAAAAGGGGACAACCATATCTTCAAAATGAACCTGTGTTTCTCCACAGTAATTCCAGGAAAATCTGAGTTTTGTGCACAGAATTTAATGGAAAATCTGAGTTTTGTGCACAGAATTTAATGCTTTCGACTTTGAAATACAGATGTCTTTATTTTCCAGGCAAGCTTAGGATAGAAAACTTTCACAGACAAGAAAATTTTGACGAATATTTTAAATATATAAATAATTTTACTTGAAGCTTGTCAAAATAATTTTTAAATATTCTTTCTTACATAGCATATTTTGGCATGTGTATATTCTGTAGCGTTGAAAGAATATGGTGTTGAAAGAATGATCGTTATATATCACTTAAGATGAAGAGTGGCTAATGGTAACATGAAATATCAACTGTTAAATCTTCATTCACTCATATAATAATAATAATAATAATAATAATAATAATAATAATAATAATAATAATAATAATAATAAAGTTCAAATCATACCGTTTTTTAAATCACGCTTTAGTTTAAATCTGTGTGTGTATCCACAGCTATAGCACCAAAACTGCTTCTCCGATTTGGCTCAAATTTGTAAACAACAAAAAAATTACCAAATAAGATGATTTCCTGTGATCCAGGTACAATAACCCAGATCCGGATTGGATCAAATTCTGGCTTTAAGGGTATCTCAGAAACAACTGGTCCGATTTGGATCCAATCTTAACACAAAAAAGGGTGTGACTTTGCACAAGGATGATACAATTTTTGAGGTGAGCCGAAAAACATAATAATCCAAAAGATTCTGGAAAATCAAAAAACTCTTTACAATGTGACAAAAATGGAAGGACGTGGGTTTACAATCTGTTATTACTCAAGATGTTTGTACTTTAAAATAGTAACTCTGAATACTTATAAAACCTCTTGTAACACAATATACTGGGCAGATAAGACAAGAGACGATGTACATACACATATTTGTTAAGACTTAATGCGTGAAATTGTATCAATCCCTAGGTCGAATTAGTTTCAAAATATTCAACATAATATTGTTGATGATGATGATGATGATGATGATAGTGACTGTGTTCTGCAGCTGAAGAACTTCGTTCATCTGCAATCAGTTTGTAGTCAACTTTCTCCACTGTGTCTTGTCCACTGCCAGTGTCCTGCGCTCCTTTAGGTTGTTTCTCATCTTTAGTGGTCCTCGATTATATTCATTGAGGTCTGATCGCAAAACACTTAGCAAGCTGATGTTGTGGCTTCCTTTGCGGTTCTGATAGTTGTTGGCACACAAGACTAGAAATCGTAGTGCTTTCTGAGCACATGCATAAATTTCTGGCATTCAAAGAACATGTCCAAACACAGACCACCGCTGTTGCCCTTAGAATCCCTCACACACAGTGGCTCAACGTATACTATTCCGTACATCAAAAAGAATTTCTTGTATCTGGTCCGTTAGCCTTAAAGGATTAACCCTTTAAATTCTTTCAAGAAAATTAAAATTTTCTCACAGAAGTGTCCATTTGCAAAGCAAGAGATTAATTTTGAAATTTTATCACTGGAATGACTGGCTCGGGTATCGAGTCAGTCATTCCAGTGATATGTTTTTAAAAATAGCCTCTTGGTCTGCAAATGAACATTTCTCAAGCTCACTGCAGAAGATGCTTTGGCCAGTCAGAGACTTAGTGTTAAAAGTACATGGTATCTTGGAAGACAAAATACTGGGCTGATATCACAGAAGCGTGCATCCAAATAGATTTGTCAAACTGCTATACCATACACTGTCATCTCTGAATTCCTATTATCTAGGTTTTAAACACAGCTAGTAAGAGGTGTTAAGTCAGGCTTTGATATTTCACGGTTTCGGTAGTGCGTCGATATCGTGTGAGCGAAATCATGGAACCCAAAATTTGTTACCCATTGTAATTTATAAGCATTGTTTATTCACAGAACTGAAATTCAATTTCCATTAGGTTCTCATCAATACAGTTAACAGAAACGAATAAGACAATTTTGATGAATTTTATCTTTCAGGGAAGATCGGGAACGGACAAGAAAATTTAGATGAATTTTATCTTTGAAAGGGAGATAACTCTAACGAATATGGGCAGATTTTGCCGAAACGAAATCATGACACTTCGTCCATCCCTAACACATCTGCTAAAAAATAGTGTGAGTGTAAGTTCAGAACTCTTCGAGATATGGCTCAGATTTGTAAGAAATTGTTGACAAATTTTAGCTTTTCAAGGGAGATAACTCTGGAAAATATTGGCGGATTTTACCGAAATGAAATCATAACACTTCGTCTATCCGTAACACATCTGCTAAAAAAATTGTGAGTGTAGGTTCAAACCTCTTCGAGATCTGGCATGGAGAAGAAAATTTTGATGAATTTGAGCTTTTCAAGGGAGATAACACAGGTGAATACGGGCAGATTTTGCCGAAATGAAGCCATGACACTTCGTCCATCCCTAACACATCTGCTAAAAAAATTGTGAGTGTAAGTTCAAAACTCTTCGCGATATGGCCTGGTGAAGAAAATCTTGACAAACTAGCTTTTCAGGGGAAATAACTCGGCCAAATATAGGCTGATTTTGCCGCAACGAAATCATAACGCTCTGTCTACCACTAACACATCTGCTGAATAAAAAATTGTTAGTGTAAGTTCAAAACTCTTCGAGATCTGGTCAGGACAAGAAATCTGATGGACGGCGAGCACCATCACATAATACGACCCTGCTTTGCTCCGGCATATAAAAATAGGTTCTGATAAATTAAATTTATAATTGAGGCCTTAGGCCTAAGAATATTCTAAGTCATTTTTCTTACAAAATAAAAGCATTAGCTTATATCTGGTTTATGGGCTGAACCTGTCCTAGAAAAGGGAGGCCAATGAATGAGATTACCCGATATGTGAATACGAATCATGTGATTTCATGGGACAACTGACCCACATTGAAGCAGAACTTGAATGAATGATGAAGACAGCTCAGTATTGCAAACTGGGGTTATAGTGAGTGAAGGGGGGGGGCAGCAGATTGAATGTGAAATGTCATGGCTAAAATTAACCACTAAATACTAGTATAGAATGAAATGACAAAAAGAGCCTCCAAACAACACTAAATATAGAACAGAATACCAGTAAGGACATGGAACCCGAGCACAGCATTAAACAATCGAAAAACAACAAGTGACAAGTTGTTGAAGATCCGTAAAATAATTAAATGTATTTATAACAATTTTCATATCTCAGTAAAGTATTATTATTCACTATCATAAGTTAGATCTAGATTACCCTGCATTTTATAAGGCAAATTCTTAGTTTCTTTATCTATGTTGACTGCACTCAGAGGAGACACAGACTTATGCATTTGTTCCCTTTTTTGACAATAAACATTTGCTGGCCGTGACCTAGACCCTTTGACCAACAATATTTCTAGCCCCAACCCCCATTATATGAATGTATATATACAAAGTATGGTGATTTTAGCTTCTTTCATTCCGCAGTTATGGCATGCACTTAGTAACATGTTGATCTGAACATAGTGACCCAGTGACCTAGATGAATGGTTAAGCACAATTTGGTGATTCTGCGTTTTGACAGACAAACAAACAAACAAACAGATGGAACCAACCTCAATACTCATACCAGCCTTCAGTGGAGTGAGTAATAATAATCAGATATTATATAACTAGATGGTTATAAAAGGTATATATTGGGGACAGCAGTAACAACAACAGCAATAAAGATACAATAGTTAAAGAAGAAAGAAAAGCAACAATATACAACACATCTGCAGAGGGGGTGAGCCAGACTAAATCTGAGCAACCTTTATCCGGATACAATATAGAACAAGGTAGGCGATCCTGTTTATAAATAACAAAACAACATTACTGTCCTAAAACTGTCAGCTCAATCACATCAATGGCCTGGGGGTGGGGGGTCGGTGTAAGGGTATGGGTGTGTGTGTGGGGGGAGCAGAAGGAATTATTCTGCAGCGTACTAGCTAAGGGGAGGTCACTCATACAAACCAGCTTATAACTGTGCCGTCAGTGTGGACCACATAGGAAGATACAATAAAATCTGTGTTAAGTGACCGCCTTATGGAGCCCTAACAATTACTCACTATTATCCATAGAAAATTTTCATTATTGCTTAGTGAATGTCCATTTGCAGGCCAAAATAAGACTGAAAATCTACCACTTGAATGACTGGCTCGATTATTGAGCCAGTCATGCGTGGTAAATTTTCAAAAATAGTCTTATTTTGGCCTGCAAATGGACCTTCCTCAAGACCAGTGCAGAGGCCGGCTATGGTTGGCTTGACCAGTAAAGAGTTAAATGGTGGATGCTTAATACATAAGTAACTTGCTATATGATATAGACATGTGATGGGGGTGGGTGGGGTGGGGTGGGGGTTCTTTAAGATTAATAGTATTTTGAGCACCTGCTTGAAGAAGCAGCATATTCCGGCTCCAAAAGGCAGGCAGGCTCTCATGCAGGTTTGAGTGTATTATGATGAAATGTTTATGTTCTCTCTGTTTTATTAAAATGATATTATTTATTAAATATGTCAACATTCCATAGGTCACTGGTTAAACCTCACAGAACAGAAAAAAATTATTCTTTATCATATATGGAATCTTCGGTTGACTATTTTGTAACTAATTTGACTGGAAATCACTGCAGCAACATGTTCCAGTTAAATTAGTTTCGAAATATACAGCCATTTCTCTGCATAGCTGTCTTGAAATTGCTGGAGTTCCTAGGGTTAATAACCTGGTTATGCATGAGACTACTGACTCAAGTCAACTCAGGACAACGTCAGTATTAATAGAATAATCATAATAATAGATCATGTTCTATCAAGCAAAACACTGAATACCTGTAAGCACCTGAATGAGACCACAGCGCATATAACAATGTCATACATGTATATACATATCTGCCTGTAAGTGCATGAACTGCTGCTGCTACAAACCAACATAACTATCTACAGATGAATGGATGAGTTTCAGTCAGTAGCACTGGAATGAAATTTTGGTTGGAGGGGACACATTGAGTGTGGGCCCGGGATTGCAGAGAGGGAATGTCCATTTCCCACAAATGTTGGGTGTCCGGGGGTCCTCAACCGCAACATTTTGAAATCTGGATGCTCTCAGGTGGCTTCTCCTGCATTTTGGGGGTGAATATGAACTAAATCACATGCAGATGTCATTTTGTAGATCAAGAGAAGACTATTTGTGAGGGTTTACAATTGGAATGACTGGGACTGTTATCGAGAAAGACTAAATATTGAGAGGGATATGAGTATATAGGCATCCTCTCAAGGTCATGATTGAGGGAACATGTCGTCCCTGCTTCCGGAGCCTATGATTTCAGGAACAGGGCATATAAATATCTATCCGTGCGCAGATGAATTGTGGGTACAAGGCATCAGGATATCTACCTGTGAGAGGTTGAACTGCGGGTACATAGCACATAAATATCTACTCATGAGAGGTTGAACTGTGGGTACACAGTGTATAAATATCTACTCATGAGAGGTTGAACGGCGGGTATAAGACATCTTTATAATAGCTACCTATGAGTCAATGGACTGCGGGTAAAGGGCATATAAATATCTACCCATGAGTGGCTGAACTGCGTACGACTAGACCCGACTTCTGCTGGAAACACCTGAAGTACCCGAGTCACAGACGGGTCATCACTAGAGATGGACGCGTATACATTGGACTCCGTGTCTCATGTATCACACAGCTTAGTTAGTAGTAATTAGCAATAGATAGTTATCAATAAATATAATAACCAGTTAACCAACAGTGTTGTGTAGTAATCAAATAATGAATACGACAATGGCGATGAGGATAAAAGTTGGAATTTGTGTTAAAACTTTCGGAATCAAACTAATCAACATTTGCAACATGGCAGAACTTTCGCCAGGCAAACAAGCAGATTCAGACTACATAAGTCAGTTTAGTAAACAAACAAAAATTCAACATGCAGTGTGCCCTGGTCAAAGACATTAAACTGTCAGCCAGTAGAAAATTGTTCAGATTAATAAACTTCCTCAGCGAAATTCATCCGCTCCATCCAACACTGTGCAGATAGGGGCTACAGACTGATCCAAATATTTTTCTAACGGGATTTATTGTGTGAACCATATTATCGCTTAGTGCAAACTCATTATAATCCGGAACAGACTGATCAAAAGGTTTTGAGAAAAAACTTTGTTTTGTATATCTTAAACGCAATGAGCCACTGAAAGAAGGCGGAGGTGATAGAAACATTAGTTACACCACGTTATTAACGCATCACCTTGGATTAATAATCAATACCAAATTCAGTGGATCAGATCAATTGCAGGGGCATAAAAGACTGTGTGTCAACCATCAACAACTGTGTGTTAACCATCAACAACTGCATGTCATCCAACATTGACTGTGTGTCAACCCTCAACGACTGTGTGTCAATCAACACAGACTATGTGTCAACCCTCAACAACTGTGTCAACCCTTAACGACTGTGTGTCAATCCATCAATGACCGTGTGTCAATTGTAGCTCGCCGGGTAGTGTTGGGCCGTTCCGGTGTATCATGTTGACTCGCCGCACCGCAAGGGCACGACGAGTGATGATGCTGGTTAGCATCCGGTCTCAGAGTGACGGACCGTGTACGAGATTGCCCTGCGGGAAACAAAAACTGGCTCCTAATGCCGGTGGAACTCAATCATTCCGGTGGGGCCGTGCGACCATCGTCGCGAACGTTAAACACAACGGTCTTATCCCACGAGTTTGTGTCACCAGGTGCCTGTCCATAGCAATTTCGTGATCTATGGACTTACAAGATTTGATTTGGTGACCTAAAAATATAAGCTAATGCTAGATAAAACTACAATCAGAGCATACGAAAATACGAGACAGAGACAGGTAGATGAACTTTTAAACATGGGGCTACCGGAGGTACCACAAAGACTCGTAGGTCTGCAGAGGTATCCCCGCAAGGGAGGCTCCCGTACACGAGACGTACCTAGTTAACTTAATATAAGTTATTATACCTCTAAGCTTAAAGGAAAGAAGATTATCTCGGACGAAAAGTCTGGTGTCTCACACGGGCACTACTAATGCAAGTTTTGAATGAGGAGTATTATCCTGCCATGGACCGTCGTCGCTGAATCCTTGCGAGAGGCAAGTGCCTCGCGCGGGCCTCCGTCTCGGGAAGGTGTCACCACTGCTTAAAGCGGAAGAAGAAAGGTAGGTAAAAATGGGCCTACCGTAATATTTCAATCAAAAATGCTTTAGAAAGAAAAGACCATACCTAGTGAGATTATGACTATAGGGATGCGTACTGTTTTACGTGAAGACAGGACGGAAGATTCCCGATGGATTCCCTTGTCACCGTCTTATGTAGTTCTTGGTTTGCTGTATTAGTAGTTGCCGCTTTATTTCTGCGGGCCTTCGGCTTTGCTTAATTCCCTTTAGTTGTTTTCAGAAGAAGAATTATTTTAGGCCGCAACTGGCTGATATCTACCTAGCTATTAGACACGGCTGTCACGGAGAACAGACGCCCCAAGACATCAATACTAGAGACAGTGCTCATACATGTTACGTAGCAGGATCTCCGAACTGGATAAGAATCCGGACATCCCGCCCCGCAGCCACATAAAACATTACAAGACAGGGGTTACATTTCACACAAGCATTATTAGACCATCTCTCTTATCGTTATGGTGGGGGTAAGAGAGACGAATACCCACCGTAAATGTCCTTCCCGTAAGGGCTTGGCAGATCTAAATATCATGCCCAGACATTTTAACAGAATTCGGTGGGGATGCGCATCTCGCCCATCACCGGGTCCTATGGAACTAACCGTTTTACCTGTCATTAGGTTTATATACAAGTTGCCAGTTTTGCACTGCGGTGCGGGGGGAGGATCGTCAGTAAATAAGATAATAATTAATACATGTGTTTTCGCAGTGCTTTCCTACATTGGCTCAAAGTGCTAACTACTAAGTATCCGAAGATACACGGGAATGTGTATGTGACACCACACCCTGGCCATCACCGCTCGGAAACCCCAATAGTTTCCCAGTCGGATCAGCCCATGGTGCGGATAGGGACATCCAAATAATTAAGAAGCCACAAGGCTGAGTGGAACACGAAGAGAGACAAAATCTTAGTTATGAGTCTTACCGGAGTGCGGGGCTAGATTATCGCACTACCAGAAGAGAAGAGTATATTACACAGTATGTAATGAAGTGTCTCTAATCATTTTGAACCTATCCTATTGAGCTGAATAGAAAAGGTTTAGTCGGTAGCATGCCAGGCTAAACAGAGTTATAGCATGGACAGCGACCTCAGTGAAAAATTGTTGGTGGCGGGAGAGTGTTGCATATATAAGTATTGCTGTATAGTGTTTCCTACGTGCACTGCAGTCATATATTTTCTATGAATAAACAAAACATATGAACGGATGGCCACTGGCCATATATATACATAATCTAACCTGAACAATCAGTACGGTGTCAGGTGATTAAAATATATATAACAGTACAGGTTAACGAACCTACCATAGTGCGGTTAGCAACACATTGAGGAAAATGAGAATAATTATCAACAAATACAGAAATTATAACTAGCGGTCCTAAGACCGTTACGGTTCCTTTTAGTCATCGGGACCGTTATTGCGGATACAATATAATTAACAAAACTTATATAGAGAAATAATTAAACTGTGAAGTATAGTTATTGAATACTTGGAAGTCATTCCTAAGTTAGGCTACCGTGTTACTGAAATTGATACGTCGATCCGTAGTCGACGTGAAATGATCCGCTCTCCGGAAGCTGGAAAGTTCCAGGTTGGCTCCCGCAAGCTGTTTTCCCGCAAACTAGACTTCCGCAAGAACACTCATGGCGGGAGTGCATCGCTTAGTGCTGTAGGCCTAATAGAATGTCTAACGAGCAGTCAGTAAAAGGAAGGTGTAAACAACCAGTCACTAGCGGGTGTTGTCAGAGGCAAATGAGGATACAAAACAAAGCTCCACGGTGCTGGGTACGTCAGCCAGCTCTGAAGACGCACCGGGCAGAGTTTACTTGCTGCGGTCGAAAGTCGAAAGAACCGACACGATATTAGTGCGGCGGCGATTGAAATACCACTCTTAGGCGTGGCCGGCAGATCTGGCGAGTCATTCATCAAAGAACATCCCGTCTCTACATCTGTAGACTCACATAATCTGGCTCTCACCGCAAATTTGTGTTCCGAATGTAGCTGTTAGTATTCGTGAACAATTATCAGAAGTTCCAAATTACTCCCATAAATGGGGAGTTACAAAATTGTTTTAGTGCGGTGGGTTGAAGAACTGCACGCTACGGGATAAAAACCTGACACATAGCGAATCAAAAAAGCATCCGCTTTTTGTTTCTACGAGAATTCTTAATACTTACCAGATGTACTATTATAATAATAGTACATCTGGTAAGTATTAAGAATTCTCATAGAAACAAAAGCGGATGCTTTTTTTATTCTACTACGAATAATACTTACCAGATGTACTATTATGATAAACTCCGGATTTTGACAGCCAGGAACCGCCGCGGCCCGAACCGCCACCATTCCTGTCATCTTCATACGGCCTCTTATTAGAGGATTTATATGAAGATGAACGGCCAGGTCCTTGAGAGCTGCTGCGGCTGTGTCCTCTTAGTCGACTTCCACGGCTTGCCGACTACCTCCTGCTCTGCAACCATTGACGCGACCTTGGAGAGAACTTGTCGTGCCGAGCCGCCGAACAATCCTGGACCGATGAAAGGCGCAGATGACAACGCAGCCCTCATCTCTGGTCCTGGTTCTACGCAATCGAGAACCATTATCCGTCGTTCTGCCAATGTCTTGGTGATCACCCTGGCCAGGCAATCTTGAGACAGGCGCATGGTGTCCCGAATAACTCCGGGAACAGCCTCTGGCACCTGCCCACCCTCCTCCGCGCAGGACAGCATTCCCTGCAGGAGGGTACATCCATGCGAGAGCGCAGCCATGGCTGCCCTCGCCGCATCTTCAATGAGCGTAAGCTCATTAAACGGATCATTATTGGTCTGGGAAACCAAAGGAAGAGAATGGCCCTTAGACTTCCCAGCCAATGGCCTGTTCAGCGCCTCTCGCTCCCCGACGGAAAGCCGTGGAACCCGGGCATACTGATGGTAGGCCTGCTCCGGAAAATGGACCCTACTCCTCACCCCCTTGGGGGCTTTGGACAGTGCATACTCCGGCTGAACCAGACGGTATGCCACAACTTCCAGCATGTCGGAAGTCTGCGTATCCAACGGGAGTGTCGGCATGGCAGAAGAGCCACTTGACAGAGCGCTAGCCGCTCGCTCTGACATCCATTCCATCGCCGGATCGCGCTGAGATCCAAGCTCAGATGCCAACCCGAGACGGTCGGATATCCAGCCAAGGACCTGCACCCATTCAGCTTCGGTGCAGAAAATGGATTTGTCCATTAAAGAACTACCGTTCTCATTTTCCCTCTCTCCCTTGGATGAGAAGGCCACCGACGATCCATGCTGTGAGCTATGGGATGCACCTCTACTAACATAGGGCGCATCCATAACCCGACCACCAGCGGCACCAGTGTCCAGCGAATCGCCAGACACGGATTCCCTACAGTCCATCGGCTCCAACACGGGAGGCGGGACCACGACCGCTTTGCCTACGGCAGGCAACGGCAATCCGATAGGAGCCACGCCTAACGCCGCCGGGATGCCGGTAGCAACCGCAAAACACTGCTCCACCGACACCACGGGTTGCACAAACCCTGGATGGAAAATGCCCGACGGAACGCCTGGCAAACCCGTACAAATCCCGAGGGAGACCCCTGGGAAGTACTGGGCATTGCAGTCATCGAAATATCCGGCATGCCGGAATCTTCCATGAGAAGATCTTCCTCCTCCACCGTCGGCTCTTGAGCCAAGGACAGAGACGGGACAGGTGCGTGTCCCTCCGCAGAACTAGCCGGACCACCTAAAGGTTGCCCTGCACCAGCCTGCATCGATGGGACCGTGGACTGCAATGAGTCGAACATTGCCTTGAACTGGGCCACCCATACACCCAGTGCTGAATCCATACGTGTATTCAGACGACCTTCCAGTCCTCTCAACGACGCCTGATCCAGCTTGGCCGCCTTGTCCCTCGCGATCCTCTCCAAGCGCACACGTCGATCCCGATCAAATCCTACCACCATCTCGGACGACCACTTGGCGCACACATCACATGGGATTCCCAGTTTACACTTCGCGCAAGCTACCCAGTGATGACCAGAGTATTTGCGCTTCATGAAC
Source organism: Chaetoderma sp. LZ-2023a (assembly GCA_034401795.1). Taxonomy (NCBI): domain Eukaryota; kingdom Metazoa; phylum Mollusca; class Caudofoveata; order Chaetodermatida; family Chaetodermatidae; genus Chaetoderma; species Chaetoderma sp. LZ-2023a. Next base: position 38,949,712 of record CM067372.1, on the reverse strand, counting down.
CTGTTGCACTTCTGACATAGTGTCCTGGTTCTTGGCTTTCTGCGAACACAAAGAAGAATTAAAACGCTGCACATGACAGATGACGAGCAATACGCACAATAGACCTGATAGTAAAATTGAATTACTAGGAAAACATTAACTTTCTCTCAATTAATGATAATCAAGCCTCAGGCAGAAATATTTGAAACTTGTTTGAGTGAAATTTTTAAAAACACAACCTAGACGTTAACTAACGTTAAAACGACCAGGAAATAACTGCCGATCGCTACAAACACCCTCGACAATGAAGTGAGGGCTAAAAATCGGCATAAATAGAGTGCATAGACACGCGAAGCCAAGCGGAATAAACATCATGGGTGCCGCCATCTTGGCTAAGAGTGCATCCATCTTAGAAAGAACTGAGTCGCAGAGAGAAAGAACCGAGTACCCGGATTAACACTAATAAGCTAACGGGTACCGGGCGACTCCAACAATGGCTACCATTTTAGAATAATGTGCCAATTTAAGGAAATTTCAAACAGTCATTATGGCACGAATGTATAAATTCTAGATTGATACAACCTGCCCCTGTGATGATTTCCCTTTGTCCTCCATGATGTCACAGACGACGCACTCCAAACAACTCTAGATACGCAGTAAAATTGAAAATTAAGAGCTCTAGAAAAACGTGACTTGACAAAGTCGCAAAATAGACGAATCTGACTATGATTGGGAACTGACTCGGTACCTGCGGCTATGGTAATTCCCGGGCACAGTATGGGCAGGACCAGGAGAGTGCGGAGTTTTAATTGTTTATTTTGAGCTAGACTAGATAATAGACATTATCATAATAGTACATCTGGTAAGTATTATTTGAAGTAGAAAGAAGACGCGTATTGTCTGTCGCGCTTGTAGTAGCTGGTACAGATCCAACCTGTTCGTCCCCTGGCCGAGGATGCTCTCGATCACTGGATCGCTTCTCCTTTTATACTCCTCGCGACGTCACAGGCGCAGGCTTCATCTAATCATCGTTCGAGCAAGAGCCAATCAGCGCGCACCTAATAATAGCGCAGTTGAACGTTCTACAACATTCTAGAAGCTTTGCGTCCACGTGGTTATGACGTCTCGGCAATATTTTGAAGATAATCATGAACTTTTCCCTGGATAACTCAGCCATTTCTCAACCGATTTTGAAATGGTTTACAGATTTGAAAAGCCCGTTGAATTCTGGTCTTGATTATTGCCAGATTTAACGGGAACAGGCAATCAATAAGGATTACAGGGTACCATCTCGGTACACTAAAAGCGCCATCCTATCTAGGTCGTAACTATGCGCTCCATATAAACAGCATCCTAGCGCGCATGCGCATCATGCGTTTTAATGAAATTAGTCGTTTTTCGACACGCTATCTCTCCCATAGGCCCATATACGCTTATGGCTCTACCCAGAGGGGTGTGTTCAGGAAACGAATCCAGGACGGGCAGCGCGTACCCAGCTCAGCTGGTACGGCCGGTATCCGACCGGTCGATCCGAACTACACCATCCATCAACGACTGTGTGTCAATCCATCAAGACTGTGTGTCAATCCATCAATGACCGTGTGTCAATCCATCAACGACTGTGTGTCAATCCATCAATCTCCTGGATGTCTGTTTGTTAACCCGTAATGGCTGTGTGTCATGCCGTGGACAATTATAGACCATGCTCTATTTATAGTTTCTCTATGAGCGATATTCAAACATGCTTTATCAAAAGTCCACTGGCATGGATTACGTTGGTGCTGTCTTTGTGGATAAGTGTTTATTACTTCTATTAGCAAAAGAAATAATGCATGTTTAAGCTCATAATAAATGCATTTATTGTATAAGAGTCCACTGGCACAGGAGTACAGCGTGCCATCCCGTGGATATGTGATGTGATATGCCCTAGACAATTAGAATTCTGTATCATCCATGAATTATAAATCGGTATCATTAAACTGAAAGAGGAGGGATGTGGTGTTCCAGTCTAGGGCTTACAATGAGATACGACTTCTGCCGGAAACACCCGAAGTACCGCAGTCATGGACGGGCCATCACTAGAGATGGACATGTATATATTGGACTCCATGTGTCATGTACCACATTGCTTAGTTAGTAGTAATTAGCAATAGATAGTTATCAATAAATATAATAACCAGTTAACCAACAAACTATTGTGTAGTAATCAAATAATGAACACGACATGCGGGTACAAGGCATATAAACATATATACATGTGTGGTTGAACTGTAGGTAGAAGACACAAAAATATCTACCCAATACTGCATGCCAATCCCAAGATTAGATGTCCCACTACGTAACATGCAAATTTATGAACTTAGCTTCACCAAATTAATGATAACTTTCTTACAATTTATCATATCTGCAAACAGAAAACACCATTGTAAAGCTTAGAACTTTTCATTTGTAAGACAAACTAAATCAGAATGATGATAGAGCTTCAATACTTTTTATGCATAATATCAACATATGGGACTAACAAAATACTAACAAATTTGAACTCTAACTCCATTTCTAACTAGATGCACACAAATTTCCAAAATTCCCCAGACTTACTTAATTTTTGGCATGGGACATTTTGGGTCAGACTTTTGTTCATAGTAATTCACACATTAATCTTAGCTTATTCTTTTTTTATTAAATAAGTATGAATAAAGTTTGGACCAATCTGATTGGAGGCCTTTTTTATTTTATTTTTCTAAATCTGCCTAAATTTAGTGATAATATCTGATCCTATAATAAATTTGTAACCAGAAATGGGTCCGATCAAAAAGTCCCATTAGTGTTAGAGACGGAATTTGAAAGAACAATGTCAAATCAAAATCACTATGGATGTAGGAAATGACTACTTGTTTTTACATCATAGAAGCATAGTTAGGTCTACAATATTCCTAACAAAAATTAATGAACCGCCACGTAATTAATTCAGGTATGCAAATTTTGTGTGTGTTAGGGACGGAATTGGAAAATCTGGTTTTCTCCACTCTTCCATACATTTATGTAAAAGTCTGTGAAATTCAGAGGAATTAAAAATAATGTTCTCTATGTATCCCAGGACTGTTAACTTGGCTTTCATGCAATACCATTCATCTCCTTGTATCTCACTCATTTAGCCCACTACATCTACCAAAAGCTGTGTTAGGGACGGAATTTGTACTGTTAGGAATGGAAGGTTTTGTCCACAAATAGTTCATTCTCAAATCTCAAATTCATTCTGATAAACTTTAATGTTAACACCTCAGGTTTCATCTCATGCAATAAAAGCCAATTCAATTCATGCATCGCTGAGGAAACACAAATAACGTACTTTGTTAGGGACGGAATAATCATGTGTGTTAGGGACGGAAAGCTGGAAAAATTAACTAAGCTCTACAGGAAAGGTTTCAATCTTGCCACAGATACTCTTCAGATGCCTTTTTGTGCAATGTGAAACTGCCATTGTTTTTTATGCTGAAGGTACTGTATCATTTTTTAAAGGAAGAGACAATGAAACTATCAAATTCTGCTGCTGAATGGTAACGTGTTGTGGTACAGTGTACCTGGTAAATATTTTGAAATTAGTTTGCTTGAAAGTAGACTGCTGCTGTCAAAAACAACTCGGCAAAATTGTTCTCAAAGTAATCCGTACTTTACCTGGAGCAAGTAGCTACACATGTAATCACCATGGTTAAAACATATCAGTGTAATAGAAAATATCATTTCTATAGATCTCTGCATACAGTTCAGTGTATTTCAAAGGCTTGGTTGATGTCATAATTAAGAATTTTTAGTTCAGGCAAAATGGCTTTAACCATTAGAGTCATATACACGAATCATGGGCGGAGTTAAACATTCCTTTTAAAATATTGTTCTGATCCATTTCATTCTTTTTCATGGTGATAGATTTTTTATTGGGTGAGGTTAGCAAACATCAGGATTTGATAGTCGTCTTTTCCACTCTTAGATTATTTTGTATGGTTTCCCCCAAGTCTAAATTTATGGATTACCAGAAATATAGCTCACGGCTAAGTTCTAATAATGTGGCTGTACCTATTGAAGTCTGATGAAACAAGCAGACCTATGTTAAGCTTAAAGTGGTGCAGGTCAACGGAATTTATCACCCTTTTCCATGAGATTGAAATTATTCTGAATTGAATTTGGAAGTGCAGACAAGTTCACCAGGCTCGCCCTCGGTGCAACACTGCCATATCTTTTGGAATACAAAAATTGAATTAAAGTCTGAACAAAGGAACATCGTCAAACTTTTCTTTACAAAGCAACATCATATTTGACTTCATTGTCCTGAGAAGGACATGTAACATCAATATGTAATTTTTATGATAAAGACATGTAGAAGTATAAATGTACTTAAAGCAGAATATGGCCATCATTTAATATCCAGATGGGTCCGTGGTACTAGAAGTTTGTAAATTATTAACACTGTCATGACTAACAATGGCAGATTTACAGTCGATTAAATACTTAAAGGCGGACTCTGTGACATTTTATTGTCATTCAGAGATCTTATGGCGCTATTAAAACTAAAAGCGCTCAAAATCCATCTCTCAGATTTCAAAACTGTCTGGTTGGAGTGACATTGATGGATACCGAGTCTGATAGGTGGTGAGTCCAACTAAGGTAAATCTAAATCCCTCAGTGGGCCCTGGCTGTTATTGACTTGGTGTCTCCATTGGTTTGGCAAACCATTGTAGACAGGCAAAGTAAATTACAATTAGCAGCCAAAGGGCTTTGCTTCAAAATCCTGCTGTGTATGACAATTTCTAATGTATGTATGTATGATTACTGTATTCTGCGGCTGTAGTAGTAGAAACATCATAAGCTGCAATCAGTCCTTCACTTTAGCCCACTGTGTCTTGTCCTCAGCCGAAATCCTTAGCTTCCTTAAGTCCATTCTTGACTTGAATGTACAGAGTCCTGCTTAGTTGAGGTCACCCTGTAGCATGCTTAGCATATTTATGCAATGACTTCTTCTCCTGGTTTTGTATTTCTAATGTATGAAATAGAACGGTGAGCACAGGGAATTGATTAGTGACCCTGAATCTGCCCTGTGTGATGTCTGTTGTCACCTGGAAACAGGATATTTAATGGCATACATCAACATGTTTCTCCTAGAAAGCCTGACTAATGTCAAACATTACATGTACGTTACTAGACATCATTTTGTTTGTGACAGCATTAGATGACAACAGGGGGGTGGGAATGGTGGTGTTTGATTGATGGAAATGGATCAGTCTTATTCCTCATTATCTGGTACGACAGTAGAGGCCATTGAGGCCAAAGTCTATTGAATGACTGACCAAGAGCGTAAGCGTTTATATGGTGACTAATTACTTCATAACTCGATCCAAATAATGTTATTATTGTAGTGCTGGTTTGCAGACCTGATGATAGCTTTAAGTCATGTTAGTCACTAGTCAGTGCTGAGGGAAGCTAGTCATTGATGCAATCATTAGAAGGACATGTACACAATATAATTAGTAAAGTAAACTAAACCTGTCCTTGTTACAGTCATGACAGTGTTAATAGTTTACAAACTTCTCATACCTCCGACCTATCTGGGTATTAAATGATGGCTATTCTGCTTTATTATACTTCTCAATTTCTGTCCAGAGCTCAATGTTGGTGGGGTTGTATTTAGCGTGTAGTGATTGAATGGCATAGATGTTGGTGGTGTGATAAAACAGTTAATTACTGTTCATAGTTGCCTGGAGGATTTTAATTTGCGCTCACTAATCTGGGCAAATTTCATTCAAGCCATATTTGAGCAAGCCTTTTAAAGTCACAGATTTTGAGGCAATCTAAATCCCTGGTCCAGGTGAAAGGTACAATACCTACAGGAATAGTGTTTTACTACAGTGCTAATGGTCATGAAGACACATCATAATTTATTTTCCAAGATGAAATATTGATGAATTAAGAAATGTTGAGTTACAAACACAATTACATACATTTGTTATCAGATAGCATTTAATAATTTTATGCATAATTTATATTTTATAAAACAATTAACAATATTTTTTAATCATAAAATACCTAACTTTTGAACTTAAATAATTATTGTTTTACCATTACTTATTGTTATGTTACATTGCAACATCATTCATTACCTCACTTATCTGGCTTTTATGTTACCTTGTAATATCTATTTGAAAATTTCAAGCTATAATTATTCTTTAGCAATTTTGTTTCACACAATAAAATTTGGTTGAATGGGCATTTCCATTTCCGTCCCTAACGCAATTCACAATTCCATCCCTAACAATTATGGTTGACCTTTATGCAGTGGAACCTTGCAGTCCAAGTCATAATATTCCACTACATGGTGAATGGTAATACTAAACATTAGACGTCTACAGAAACCTGGTTTCATGAAGTGTCTATTAAAACCACAGGACAAGTAATTATGACTCCTAGCGCTAGGGACGGAAATTCTAATTATTCAAATCAACGATACCCTAATTAGCAATAAGTTAATTAATTTTTGCACACACAATTTTAAAGAGTCCTGGCAAAGAAATGTTTTCACAAGAAAAATCCCCAGATAATCCAGTGTATTAAAATGAAGGATGCATAAAATGCTATATCCCATCCCTAGCGCTAGATAATTAGTGTGTCGGCTATAATTAAGCATCACGCCTTAACGAAGACTCCGAAAATTTTTTATTTTACAGATTTTTAAAGTTAGATTATTAACCGTGAGTGTGAAATAAATTAAATTGATCAAAATCAAACATTGGTTTTTAACCCTGAGGTTGACACCTTTTTTATCTGACCCAAATGTTGTTGCAATGCTAACATGAAGCTCGACTCTACGACTTTGCAATGAACTAAGAAGCTCGACTTCAAACAAAAAATTCATATATAGAAGGCTTATCAATACACTTATTAATGACCATGACCTTTGACCTTTTGACTTCAAAGTAATTGTCTCATCCCATTTGCTTAGCATGTGTCCACGTTTAGGTGCAGCATGATTAACACAACATGAGATATGACATGCTAAGTTAAGGTAAAATCAAAATGGTCTTGTTGAAAAAAACCCTGAGCTTTGTCATTTTCACACTGACCTTTGATGCCAAGGTGATTGTGTCATGCTTTCTCAATATACAGAAGAATATGTCCCTGTATCATGGATGTATGCTTAACCAAACATGAGATATAATCCGCTAAGTTGAACTAAATGCAAAATGTTAGTTTTGATAACAACTAGGGTTTAGCAAGGACAGAGTGAGCTGGACCATTGGCATTTTGACTCCAAGGTGTCATGTATCATTCTCTCATGATAAAGAAGCATGTGCTACAGTACGATCAAGCAAACACGAGATATAAACAGTGATGTTCAGCTTAACTCAACACGTTACTGTTGAAAAAAACCAAGTTTTAACATGCAAGTTGGGACTCCCAAAAGTAGTGACAGTGGGTCCTGGGACTCCAAAAACTTGTATGATTATTAAATATTAATTAATTTCATAGGTTTTTGCACAAAAATACCCAACGAACCTAGCAATGAGAAGCCCCTAATTCATAGTTATGAATCTGTGGTACATGTACCTTCTAATTTTAGCATGGATCACAAAAACTGTATGAGAACCAAGCTTTTTCAGTTTGCCACCCACATATTTCAGTTTGGGACCTACAGGTTTCAGGGTGTGGGTGCTCTGAGAAACACTGCCCAACAGTTAATAAACTATGGGTATGCGACATAAATATAACCTCTACCTATAAGTGAATGAATCTCGAGCAGAATGTATAATTATAAGATCTATCTACGACTGAATGAATGTTGGCTAGATTGCATGTTTATAATATCTCTTCGTGAGTGGATGAACTGCGGAACAAGGCATACATTTAAATATAACCCTTAAATTGCTTCTGCAGCGATCTTGATAAATGTTCACTTGCAGACCAAGAGAAGACTATATTTGAAAATTTATCACCATCTTTCGTGGTAAAGTTGAAAAAATAGTCTACTGGTCTTCGAATGGACATTTTCTAGGAGAAAATGAACAAAAATCGAGGGTTAAAGGGTTAAAATACTTTATGTACATTTGCTTACAGCACCTAGGTGAAGATGTCAGTAAAAATGCCAAGGAAATGACGCCTTAATGGGAATCATAATTTTAGGGGCATTAAGGCAGCATTTGACTATATTCAGGGCATAAAGGCAGATCAGGCCTCCTGAGGAATGGCATGAAGGGCAGGATTTTACTTTCTCAGGCAATCAACCGTTCCAGTTTTAGCTATGCCACACCCCCTAGCTACGCTCCCTGCACTCTCCGAATCTCAATTTCCAGAAAATTATACAGGTTCTGTTGAATAATTTGAATTAGTCGTTATAGACACATTGATTGTATTCTTGACATATTCATTGCCTTACTTGATGATCCGAAGCCATTGCAAAGAGGATCCAATGGTACTGAGTTCTTCAGTATGTTGAAGGTACGTATGTGGAGATGATGGGGGGACTTCAAATTGAGAGAGCGCAACTCACTGCCAAGCAACAGTGGATGAGTGGCTACGATGGCATCAGCAAATGTCATGACTAAATATAGAGCCGACGTCATTCAAAAGGGCTCACATACATCAAGAGGTCAATGTACACACCAGATGACATCCGCTGCATTCCATATATCGCAGAAACATGCATATGATGCCTACAATAGTAATTCCACATCAACAGACACACCAAGGTACGAAGACTGATGTTGGCGAACCATGCACAGTTTAAGTACTGGAGCTCAGTCTTGAAACTAGAGCCAATGTTTCTTCAATACCTGATATCCCAACGAGAGGCCAACTTCACATTCTATATGTAATACCTTGGATGCTTGCCATGGTCATCCACTACTCACAATGACTCAGCATTCGCATGACTGACCTGCTACAACTTCAGAGCCGAGGCCCAGATGTCTATGGCAAATTTCTGAAAATAAATTTTGCTACTAATATGCCTCAAGTTCTCAGCCTTGGCCTATGATCAGATCCATGCGCAGCAAAATCGTATTCTGAAAGGTGATGGTGGAATTACTAGAACCTCAGAAAACGAAGTTGGTGACAGACACAGAAAGCGGATTCTTGAAAGATACACAGCGAGTATGAAGCAAAGCACACATGAATACAGATGCTCTCCATCACCATGAGCAGACTGACTACACAAAAATAATTTGCATTAAGCACAAAGTGCGTTGTTGATACAATCGGGGAAATGGAAAACCCATTTCTAGATGACAGCTTTGTCTTAGAAAGGTTATGTAGCCGTGTTAGTCTGTATATACAAGGAAAACAGGATTCAAAGGTAGTACCTTTTAACACTAACTTAATTTATTTTGACGAGCTTTCGCACACAAATGTGCTTCATCAGGTGACAAGTAGAATATTTTACAGGAATTATATACAAGAATTTATACAACTCAAATACAAAGACACTGATTGCTTTTACTGAAATCCTTGAGACAACATTGTTTGATGGTTACGAAAACTTTGTCTTAGTGAAGCTGGATTTCAAGTCATTATGTCCGACGTGATGAATGCCATACGAACAGTTGAAGAACTAAGCAACACACAGCACCAAGCATTCATCACAAACAACTATCTGGATCAATAAAATTGGTATATGATCCAATTTGGCTTTGGTTAAATCGCACAAGAATAAGAGTTCTTCCCAGAACTAGTAAGAAGATTGCCACCATGAAGGGAGATGTGCAGTTATTCTCTAGACTGTACATTTCCAGTCAGTCTAGAAATGGAAACATCAATTCATTTTTTCAGTATGAGAACAATCCATGGCCCTATCACTTGCCAAGAACAATTTAATGCACCTTGGCAGCAAGTCAAATCTGATGGAACATCTGGAAACATTAGAAAGTCAACCAGTCGATAACCATGCTTTAACGTGAAGATCATTGATGGCGCAGATATTATGCATACTCTAGACACCAAGCGATCAAACATGGTCGTAAACATTTTTGGGGAGTTCGTAGAACACGTTTTCCTCTTGCACATTTCTATACAGCTACATACAGTGGCAAGAATGGATGTTGTATCAGACGTATACAAGCATGGAAGCTCAGTCAATTGATCGAGACTGGTGTGGCCAATGTGACGCATATGCATTGCTTTGATTACAAGACCTCAAAACTGGAAAACTCCACCGAATTGATGAAAACACTGCAGGACTCTTCACTTTCCTTGCAAATAAGTTGGAAACATTCAAGCTACTAGAAGGAAAGATAGTCATCACAACTTGTGACAAAATTATTCTGGTTAGGCCAGAGAATGTCGTCTCACAAATTACGACATGTAGGCAAGATGAAGCAGATGATAGAATTTTATTTCATGCCTTCCAGGGCATCGAAGAATAATTAATATCTATGCTACAGATATGGAAGATATCCATAGATATAGAGATGGAATATGCTGACGATGTGGACTTTATAGACGAGGAAAAGAAACCCCTTGACGAACTTCTCCTAATAGCTGCAAGCAAACTAAAAATTGAGAATCTCAGTTTACCCACATTTACCTATCTACAAAGCATGAAACTAAAGAAAATGATGATCCACTCCGTGGCGGTGAACCATTGAGGAAACGTAAAATCCTGTGCTCACTGCTTTCCAGTACCGCTGACATTGCTGCATCATGGGGAACATAGCTTTCCAGTCCTTCAGGAAGTTATGGATTCGTAGATCAAAGATGCCCTTGATAAAAAGACTACGTTTATACAATGCAACCTGCATATCCTTGATGATGTATAACTGTAACAGCTGGGCAGCTCCAAAGGCAGCTCTAGACAAATGCGATGCCTGCCACACCTACACACCATCACTGGACACCGATGGCCAGACATCATAATTTCCAACGATGCACTATATAAGATGTGTAATCCGTCGCTGCTGTCTGTAAAAGTCGGCCAGCAAAGATGGTCCATGTTTGGCCATGGGCTAAGGATGCCAGAAGACATACCAGCACAGAGCCTTGGAATTCGCCCTACTCGGAGACAGCAAATACAGAGTCACGAGAGGACATCATTGCATAAATCTGCTAAGCGTGCTATGAGGTGACCTCAAGAAAGCAGGACTCGGTACACTCAAGTCAAGAATGGAGCTGTGGAAGCTTAAGGATTTTGGCTGAGGACAAGACACTGTGGACAAAAGCGAAGAAGCACAGATTGCAGCTGTAGGATGTTTCTACTACTACAGATGCAGAATACAGTAATCATACATAGATGCTACAGATACAGCCCTGTTGTCCTAGCCATACAGACGGAAAATATGTTTCAGGAATATGAGTTTTGGGTTGCATTTGACCATGGGAATAAACGAAATCAAGGATTTCTTTTTTCACGAGAGAGTTGATACTTACCTCCCTAATACTTTTGATATTGCTAAATATCGGCTTTCACTCAATAAACACTCAGATTAAAACAGTTAGGTGCCCCTACTGGGCAGGGAGTCAGAGTGTAGTCTGGCGGATGCCAGCCCCACCACCGCGCATGCGCAGACTAGCACTTCCTCCGACTAATTTATTGGCTGATACACATGCAACTATTAAGAGCCTGAAGACCGAGCCTCTGTGGGGTGGAGAGGCCGGGTCCGTATCTAGGGAGGTAAGTATCAACTCTCTCGTGAAAAAAGAAATCCTTGATTTCGTTTATTTCACATCAAGAGTATACTTACCTCCCTAATACTTTTGATATTGCCAGAATTCGACAGTGAATTCGGCGGGAGGGAGGTGAGGTCAAAAGACCAGCTCATCCCTATACGCTTTTCTGCGTTTAAGGCACTTAAACTTCCGAAACTGTATGAAAAAACAGTCAGGATTTGACGAACCATCGGATAACACCACCGATGTATGAGAGATGACCGAATGTCATATGCGCTCCCCCCCCCCCCTCCTTCCTGGGAGGAAGAGTCGAATGACCTCAATGTCCTATACGCTCTCTACGTACAAGTGCCATATACTACAGGACAGAGACGAAAAAGCTCCATTTTCGTATACTCTCAACAATGAACCACATAAATACACAAAACCATCATCATATTAATAACGGGTAACGTGACAAGACAATCAACAATGGACAACCCATGCACAAGACTGACCTTGTTGAAAATGGCTGCTGACATCATCTTCCCATTGGTGAAGAACGATGCAGTCCCAAAAAAGTGGTTGTTTCCATAAATTAATTGTGCAATATATAAGCAATGAGGAAACCTCATCAAAAATATAAGCCTAGTTATTTTTCCAAATCGACAAGGCGAGAGGATTAGAGGTGTCACGGAGATAATGGTCTGTAAAACTTGACTCACAGTGCCACTGAGCCACCGACATAATATCATCCACAGGGACCCCATTAAATAGGGCGGTGGATGTCACTACGCCGCGGACACTGTGAGCCTTGGCCACGTCAACCTGCTTCCCGGTGGCGGATTTATGACAAAACTGAATGCATTCTACAATCCACCTGGAAATGGTGTCCTTAGAAGCCCTGCCATGGGGTTCAATATATGATTCTACAATCCACCTGGAAATGGTGTCCTTAGAAGCCCTGCCATGGGGTTCAATATATGACAACCATAACGCCGACTGGTCGGTGCGCCACTCCGATGTACGTTGTTTGTACCGGAGAAGCGCCCGGACGGGACACCATGCTTTAGAATTAGGATCATATCTAGTTAAAGCAGGCAAAACAATAGGTTGACCTGGTTATTTCAACGACTGATTCTTAGCCAAGAAATTAATCCTAGGTAGCAGCTTAAGGCCTTCCCCTGAAACCACAAAACGGTCATCCTCGGCTGATAAGGCATGAATTTCACTTCTACGCCTAGCCGAGGCCGCAGCAATTAAAAACACAGTCTTCAGTGTTAATAATTTCATAGAAATGGAACTAAGTGGTTCAAAAGGCTTATCACCTAGTACTTGAAGCACTAGCGATAAACTCCAAGACGGAATCACAGGGGGATTCCTTGGTCTTAGATTGCCCATGCCTTTAATTAATACATTTAATGTATTTACTTCATCACTTCCCCTCTTAGCCAAGCAAGGAATAACAGACATTAAAGCTGACTTATAACCAGCAATAGAGTTAGGCTTGAGGCTATAGGCATCATACAGGTGACAGAGGAAATCAGCTACTACCTGAATAGATGAATCCATTGGATCAATACATCTTTTTGAGCACCATTCTGCAAATCTGTTGATTTTATAATTATATGCTCTGGAGGTTGACCCCCCTCCTGGCTTTGGCCATAAACATGGCTGCTTGCTCAGAAAAGCCCTCCTTAATTCTAGATTCCTTGACAACATCCACGCAGTCAATCTGAACATTGACGGATTGTTGTGAAGGGCCTTGCCCTGGAAGATAATGTCGTCCATCAGAGGCAGAGGAACCGGATTGCAGACCAGAAGGTCCAGCAGATCCGTATACCATGATCGGCTTGGCCAATCCGGGGCGATCAGAAGCACTTGGCATTCCTCCTGTCTGATTTTCTGAAGAATTTTTGGAATCAGGATTGCTGGAGGGAATGCGTATGCATACATTCTCCCCCAGCTGATAGCTAACGCATCTGTTGCGAAAGCGCTTGGATCCGGAATCGGAGAGACGTACGTCGTCATCTTTGCATTCTTCTTCGTTGCGAACAAATCGATGTTGGGTTTCCCCCAATGGTCGAACAGACGATCCGCCACACATTGATTTAGTTGCCATTCCGTGGGTAAAACACTCATCCTTCGGCTCAATGAGTCTGCTAGCAGATTTAACCTTCCCGGAATATGAACTGCTTTCAAGGTAATCTGCTGATCCAGGCACCAACAAAGCAGTCTCCATGTCATCATACAGAGACTGGGCGACTTCGTTCCGCCCTGGCGGTTTATGTAAGTCACAACTGTTGAGTTGTCTGAACGAATAAGAACAATCTTGCCCTGAACTTTCTGTAAGAAATGTTCCAGGCCCAGGACTACTGCTCTTAGCTCCAGTAGATTTATATGTTCCTTTGACTGTTCCAGATTCCAAAGCCCTGATATCGTGGATTCTTCCAGGCAAGCTCCCCAGCCCTCCATCGATGCATCTGTATACACAGTCACCTGAGGGTGGGGAGGGGTTAGCATAACCCCCACCAAGAGATTCTCTGTGTCCAACCACCATTGCAGGTGATGAATCAGAGGCGCCAACACTGACACGTTCGAGTCCAGCGAACCTGTACTCTGGGTCCATTGTGTCATGAGCAATAACTGGATCGGCCGCCTGCGTAAGGCGGCCTGAGGAATGACTGGTTCCAATGAAACCATCAACCCCAGCATTCTCAAGTAAACCCGTGCCAGGACATGACGACTGTCGCACACTGACTGAATCAATGAGATGAGTTTCTGAACTCTCTCCTGAGTAGGAAAAACATATCCTGTCTCTAGATCGAAGAACATCCCCAGGTAAACAAACTTCTGGGATGGAGTCAGCTCTGATTTTGGGAAATTGATCATCCAGCCCAAGTCTGTGAGAGTCTTCAAAACAATCTCCAGACTGGCCGATAAACTTTCCTGGGTGTGCGCTTTCAACAGCCAGTCGTCTATGTACGTGTGGACTACTATGCTTCTCCTGCGGAGGTATGCGGTGATCGCAAGAACCACACGGGTGAAAACCCGAGGAGCCGTGGAAATTCCGAAGGGTAACACCCTGAATTCCCACTGTCTGCCCTGGAATGCAAATCTCAGGAAGCGACGGAAACTCCTGTGTATGGGGATGTGGAAATAAGCGTCCTTCAAATCTATCGACGCTGTCCACATTCCCCTCTCTAACCCCGCCAACACCGAGCGCACAGTCTCCATCTTGAAACTGGGCGTCTCTATGAACTTGTTCAATGGCTTGAGGTTGAGAATTGGTCTCCACCCTCCGGTGTTTTTTGTTACTAAGAACAGGGTTGAATAGAAGCCCGGACACCTTTGTGCCGGCTGAATAGCTCCTTTTTGTATGAGGGAATTTATTTCCTCCTCGATACACAACCTTTGCTCTGGATCTCTCGGATTTGGAGTACAGATCGGCACTAGAGACAGTCGCGATGGCGGGCCTGTCATCCAATCGGGATGATACCCGACTGAAAGCCATCGCAAGACTAAACGGTCCTGAGTTAACCGTTCCCACTCTTGCATGTGGTCGGCTAGCCGGCCTCCCACCGGTCCACCTAGGGATAGAGGTGGACATAAGGAGTGCAAGAGCGGCACTGTCTCCTTTGCCAGAAACACCGGAGCGGTTCTCACCGCGGTAACCGTCCCATCAGGAACGATTACCACGCCCAGATCCTCGCGCGCCACGACCAGCACCGCGCGCACCTCGGTGCGCCGGCGGCTGCCTGGCTGACTGCGCCTGAGGAGCCTGCGGCCCCGTCGCTGCTGGCCGAATCGCACGCGGCCGAGGCCGACGCCGCGATGGTGGTTGGCCTCTGACCTGGCCACCACCACCTCGAGCCTGCAGGGGACGATACGCAGGGGGTGCGGCGCGAACGTTAGCACGACGAAGCACCTCAAACTGCTCGCGCAGCGCCCTCTGGTTATTTACCAGAGTAACCGTCTCCTGGAGGTGTCGACATCCCTCACCTCCAAAGAGACCAGGACCTGTCATAGGCGTACGCAGTAGCCTATTGTACAGGTCCTGGGACGGGCACAGATTGTCCAAGGCAAATGTGCGCCTTGCCCGGACACTCCTGGTCACCGCCCGAGTCATACAGTCCAGGGCCAGGTTGATACCACCCTGGATGGCTCGCTGGACTGTGACCGGACTTGGCTGGCGCGATGCGGATGCTGTTACTACCCCTTGTAACAGCTGGGAGACGTGGGACAGAGCGGCAATCGAAGCCCTCCCACTCTCCTCCGCATCACGCAACGCGGTATTTGCTGAACGCAACGCGTTCGAACACAAGACTCCCGTGTCAGAACGGGAGCCTGGCCGCGCATCCTCACCCAAAGCCGCGCGGTCATCCACGCTCGGCTTAGGTACCACACCGTACCGCTGGTAATCCAGGGGCACGATGCGGCAACGCCTGGCCACCTCGCGCGGGGCCTTCGCGAGACGTCCACTCGACTTAATGGACGTCTCCGCCGCCTCGAACATGTCAACGACATGCGCTGCCAGCGGCAGAGAAGGCATAGCGTTAGCAGTAGGCTTACCAGCTAACCACGGCCTGTGGTCACGCTGGCTAGCCGACTGCTCCACGGGCAGATCTGGCCTAACACTCACCAACCACTGGCAAGCGTCAGACCAATCCTCCTCCGTGGCTAGCTGCGAGCGCTCTACAAGACGGGGGCCTTCGTCTTCCTCCTGAGCGCAAGCAACAGAGCTTGACGGCGGATACGCTGATACCCCTGGCAAGCCAGGGAGAGCATGCGGGCCTGACAACACCGGCATGCTAATCTCACTGGCTTGACCAGGAGCAGGCGCCGTGGTAGAGCGCGGGGCACATACCGCCCCACCACGGCCCCGGCCAGCACCAGCGACACTCTCGGCAAGCCGAGGTATGCGGTAACGCTGGCCCTCAGCGCCCAGGGCCACAGTCTGAACCGTGGATTCTACCCCTGCGTGAGTAGAACCGTGGAATAAGTCGCCTGTATTCCCCGCGAGGGGTGCACAGACGTCATAATCCATGGCCACGTCCTCAGACGGCGACCCCAACAGGTAATCCTCATCCTCCTGGCCAGACAGATTAGACTCCGGGTCAGCAAAGAGAGCTAACCCGGACTGGCCAGGGAAGGTGCCATAGGAGGTACTGGCACCCGCGGCGTGCGGATACCCCTGGACTGATAAGCAGCCCGCGGGTTCCAGCGACAACCGTCCACGGCCCCTCGGCGCAGCACTAAGCCTGCTGCCAGGGTCGTCGAACGCCCCCTCTAATGGGGCCACCTCTGAATCTTCGAACAACGGAAGCGTACTAAGGAAAGGTGATTCAGAGGTGGGGATTACCTGCTCCGAAGCAGATGATGAGGTCAATAAAGGATTTGGTCCAGGAAGCATGCCACGAAGCAACTCTGGAACCAAATCCTTTATTGTCCTCCTCATCTCTCCCAACATCTCGGTCCGGAAGGCCTCCATGTCCACCGCGGACGAGGCCTTCCTCTTACCCTTCTTACTCACACCCTCTCTTTTCTGCTTCTTCTTCTCCTCCTCCACCACCTTGTCCTTCGCCTGCAAGCACAAGAATTCGGACATTAGCTCGCCCCCCCCAGTGCTTACATATCTCGCAATTAAGCAAGGGACCACAGGGGCTACACTGGTAACAGAGATGAGGCACAAACTTGTCCTTCAAAAATCGTCCACAGGACGCACAACCAGGTCTCTGAAACAGGGCAAAGGACGAGGAGTATGAGCAATCTAGTTAAGCTCAGAAACTCAACCAACTCAAGAGAAGGAAATGATCATAAAGATCAATATTCATCAGAAAACCAGCTTTGGACAAACTTTAATTGTTAATAAAGAGCAAGGCTGATTATGACGTCATTAATCCTATGACAGGAAAAAATCGATCCCCAACAAACATCCAAGTGCAAGGACGAATTGTATCTCTAACCAGAACATGTGCAGAATGGACATTTCGACTACACAACCATCAGATATATACTGATAACAATGGCAAATACTGTTAATTATCTCCCTTTCCTCTCTAAATAATTAACATCACCTCATATCAATAATTAGATACCTGACACTTTGTATAGACAAACCATCCAACGTGATGAATTGGAGCACTCCACCAACTGAACGCCTCTTAACTCTCTCCACCGCTAGGGGAAGGAATTGGATCAAGAGGGCAAAGTGAGAAGACCTTTATACTAGGCCTCCGACTCACTGGACATAAAATTTTTGGTTAGATAACCTAACATTATTAGTAGGAAATGGAACCATGGTGGAGAGAAACAAACCCGCTGCTGATGTGATGTCCATTACATATCGTCACACAGACCTGTGGACATAAACACAAAGAGAGATTAGTGTTATATAGCACCTAGTTGAAATAAACCAACTAAACAAGGCGCTTATCACGGTAAACGCGAGTCCCGGAAACACATTACACCGGGTAAAAAACTCGCTAATTTTACTAGAAGTCACCTGATTTAAAGGTCCTGGGCCCTCCTCTGGCGAAGTCATCCTTTCTGCCATCTATATCAGGGATTATCACTTCCAAAATTCACACAAAAAGACTATGAATTGAGTTAGAAAAGCTCTAGCACAAAAACATGTGTAGACTCTCTGCCAATAAATTAGCAAAGAGGAAGTGCTAGTCTGCGCATGCGCGGTGGTGGGGCTGGCATCCGCCAGACTACACTCTGACTCCCTGCCCAGTAGGGGCACCTAACTGTTTTAATCTGAGTGTTTATTGAGTGAAAGCCGATATTTAGCAATATCAAAAGTATTAGGGAGGTAAGTATACTCTTGATGTGAAAGAGCTTCCCTTGCATATGAGGTCACAAGATTGCTGCGGGCTTTGGATGCTTAAGTGTCACAAGGAGTACTAGTATTAGCTGAGAAATGGTGTCAGCATTCTGTGGAATTAGAATAGAATATGACAAGGGAAGTTTGGAGGATACATTCAAGTCACTATCCAGCAGATTGTCTCATGCCCCAATCTCTCTGAATTATAATGACATGGAAACGCTGGAGCCGTTCATCGTACTACTGTATAAATGCATATGAATTATCATTGTCAAAGGTTAATGAGGCACGAAAACAGAGCTTTGGGTAATCAGCAGCTAGAAAATACCACGTCCGACCAGTGTCACTCTACTACAGTACACCAAGCATACTGTTTTCTAGGCAGTTCATCCTTGGGGGTCAATCACAGCTCGCAAATGCAAACCACCCATCTCCAACTGACTGGGGTTGGGTCATCGATGGAGACACTATGTTCCCACAATGGAGCATGTTTGTAGAGCCCTCTAAGTCATGCCTGGAACTCGTGAAATGTGCTTGCAATGGTAACTGTTAACCTTGAACAAAGTTGTGCACAGGCGGTGGACAGTGTGTGTGTGTGTGTGTGAATCTGCCTTATTAGATGACAGCTTAGTCAGCATAGGTACGATTAGGGGCTTTGTGAGACTGCTTTAAAGTGGGTGACAAATGGAGCTAATAACCCGTGAATATGTGGGGTGGGGGTATTAGTGCGATGCGGATGTGTGAGAAAATTGGTGGTACACATTGAACAGTCATGATGCAATGTGGATGGAGACATCATAGCAGATAAAATGGACAGATGATGCATTGGAGAACTCTCAGGAAAATGACATGTATAAGAACATTGTAAACATTGAGTACGAGAGCTTTTGTCAGATCATCGGATGGACCGAACGAGATACTTTGTAATTAACAGGACTCGGCATCATGACGCAGCATCCGGGCAGTCAACCAAAAGTATAAAATGAGTGAACAATCCCTGCTCAGATCATTCAGACTTTTGGATCTTACAAGAATAGATCAAGCATTAGGCTTCACTCATAGTATCTAATTACTAGTGATCAAAATAATCTTATCTTGGCCTGCACCTGGACATTACTCAAGACCACTACAAAGGACGGTTTTAGCCGGCTTGGCTATGAAAGGTTTAACACCTGTATTCATTAGACCTGATCCTAAAGAATTCTGTCATTTAACGGACTACCTCACTACAAGGGTTAACCTCTAGAAGACTGGAATCTCACATTCCTAAATACTATGCCCTTGCACATATTATTTTTCAGTACATCTCATAAATACGTTATTATGTTTCCTAAACAACAACAGACACACACTAGTTAGTACAGTTTTGAAGACGATGTAAGAAATGAGAACTGTTTTGCTGAATATTTTGAATATAACTTAATTGGACGGTGCCAATCATAATAAGCCCAAAACATTCAACAACACATTTTATTTTATTTGGGAAACATGTTAATTTATTTCTGACCTTGCTGTCTAAGAATCTGACAGCTTTCATCAAGATAATTTTGAAAAGGATTACACAGTTTTTTTCTGCAGACTGTAAAGACATTGACATGTTGAGGTCATTGTGAAAAAAGTTAATTGGCCATTTACCTGCAAATACCGCCTAGATAATGATTTAGATAATGCATATCAGATGCCATCATGAATGCATAATTACATCACGTTTTATGCCTCATTGTTATAATTTATGCAATGACAATCTTTTGCCATTATATAAGCTTTAAGTGTGACTGTAAAAATAACATCAACTTGCTCCTTTATGAGGAAAATGATAAATATCCAGATATATAGGCACAGACAATAAGAACAGCATTCAGGGGGTTTTGAGCAGGTAGTTACCAAAACACACATGGACGAACGGACAAACACACACACACACACAGATAGACATACATACAGACATACGCAGACAGACAGACACACAGGCAGGCAAGCAGGTAGGCAGATAGACAGACAGACAGACATACAGTTAGGCAGGCAGGCAAACAGACTGACAGACACAGACACGGACGGACAGGCGAGCGGGCAGCTATCCATGTGCATTGTCCTCTTTCCCACACACAAAATCTAGATCTAGTTATAATACAAGTATTTGTGGCATTACAGCATTTAGCATTGACAGGGAATTGAACCCACAACCGGCGGAAGCGCCAAGTATCATAGCCCACAAACGCTTCCTCCAACTTACGGCGGCATTGATGTGGTGGAAGCATTTGTGGGCTATGATGCTTGGCGCTTCTACCGGTTGTGGGTTCAATTCCCTGTCAAAATCCAGATTGTGACCAATGACTGGAAACCCTAGTCTAAGAAAACAACCATGATTGTGTTAAAATTAGAGACAAATTGGTTGAGTAATTTTCGAGAAATCCATAGCTATTCTGATTTTTAAATCCACAACACGAACATGGAATGTGGAAATCCTATTTTACAGTAACAGCTTTTCATGTTAAAATTTGAGCCAAATCAGATCAGTAGTTTCTGAGATAGAGCTGCGGACACACATGCACAGAGATAATATCCATAGACCCGAATGTAATACCCAATACATAGACCCGAATGTATACCATCCACACAGATTAGAATGTAATACCCTGCACATAGACACGATGGTAATAGCCTCTACATATACCCGAATGCAATAGCCTCTACACAGATCAGAATGTAATACACTGCATATAGACACGATGGTAACAGCCTCTACATATACCCGAATGCAATAGCCTGTACACAGATCAGAATGTAATACACTGCATATAGACACGATGGTAAGAGCCTCTACATATACCCGAATGCAATAGCCTCTACATAGATCAGAATGTAATACACTGCATAGACACGATGGTAATAGCCTCTACAAATACCCGAATGCAATAGCCTCTACACAGATCAGAATGTAATACACTGCATATAGACACGATGGTAAGAGCCTCTACATATACCCGAATGCAATAGCCTCTACATAGATCAGAATGTAATACACTGCATAGACACGATGGTAATAGCCTCTACAAATACCCGAATGCAATAGCCTCTACATAGATCAGAATGTAATACACTGCATATAGACACGATCGTAATAGCCTCTACATATACCCGAATGCAATAGCCGCTACATAGATCAGAATGTAATACACTGCATATAGACACGATGGTAATAGCCTCTACATATACCCGAATGCAATAGCCTCTACATAGATCAGAATGTAATACCCTGCATATAGACACAATGGTAATAGCCTCTACATATACCCGAATGCAATAGCCTCTACACAGATCAGAATGTAATACACTGCATATAGACACGATGGTAATAGCCTCTACATATACCTGAATGCAATAGCCTCTACATAGATCAGAATGTAATACCCTGCATATAGACACAAATCTAATACCTTTTACATAGAACAGAATACAATACCCTCCACAGACTCAAATGTAATACTCTCCACACAATCGATCAAAATGCAATACCTGCCACATAGAGATGAGATGAGGTTCCACATAGATCAGAATGCAATACCTGCCACAGAGACGAGAGGAGGTTCCACATTGATCAGAATGCAATACCCGCCACATAGAGCTGAGGTTCCAGATAGATCAGAATGCAATACCTGCCACAGAGACGAGAGGAGGTTCCACATTGATCAGAATGCAATACCCGCCACATAGATCTGAGGTTCCAGATAGATCAGAATGCAATACCCACCACATAGAGCTGAGGTTTCAGATAGTTCAGAATGCAACAACTGCCACATCGACATGAGATGAGGTTCCACATAGATCAGAATGCAGTACCTGCCACATAGAGCTCTGACTGTAATACCTTCCATATAGACACAAATGTAATACCATCTTTCCATCACGGGGTGAGAGTGACTGGTCATCACGGGGTGAGTGACTGGTCATCACGGAGTGAGAGTGACTGGTCATCATGGGGTGAGAGTGACTGGTCATAGTTATACATAATTCATTAAGGAGCCAACATTACCGACCATAACTTTCAAATTTATTCAAGAAAATTAAAATTTTCTCATAGAAAATGTTCGTTTGCAGACCAAGAGAAGACTTTTGAAAATTGATCACTGGAATGACTGGCTCGGTTATCGAGCCAGTCATTCCAGTGATAAATTTTCAAAAATAATCTTCTCTTGGTCTGCAAATGGACATATTCCAAGACCACTGCAGAAGCTGTTTTTGGCCAATTCCAGCGTTAAAGGGCTAAGAACGCTATATGGATGTATTGACGCAAGGCAGAACTATAAAGCCTAACTGTTCACTGTACTTACTAAGCTATCAAGAATGATAATTAGTTTGGTGTAATATAACTATCACACAAATGTCTGTAATTACATTATCACAGCTTTGACTCTGCTATCAATAGGATTCTCCCGAACACAAAGAACCAGAAACTCAATTTAATTTCATTACTTTGTCAGCATGAACAAGACTTCTTGGTAGAAAAGGTTATAGTGCATATTTTCGTGACCATCAATGCAGCACAACATGCACGCACGCACACACACGCACACTGAAAAGGCACATTATATATATCGCCAGACATACCATTATAAATGTCCGGGTTTGCTGATGACATTGATGGACTAGTAGGAACAGAACAAGAACTAGCTCAAACTGTTAACTGACTAAATAAGGCATCCGGCAGTTAGAGAATGGAAACTAGAGCAGAAAAAACTAAGTTGATGACGAACAGCAACACAACAGCTACAGCAATGACAGCTGGAGGACAGAAGCTTGAGACTGGCAGAGGACTATCTAGGGGCCAACATCAGCGATGTGGGATCAAATCCTGCACTAACAGCAGAAGCTGGAGCAAGGCTAAAACTCAATTGGAGGGAGAGTAACACCATCTCCATGAAATACAAGATCAGACTCTTACATGGACTTGCATTGTCCAGATTATTGTACGCATGCATGGAACCCTAGACCACAGTTGAAAAGAAAGTTCAAGGAATCGAAATAACATGCTATCGAAAGATCCTGTGCATGATGATAAAAAAAACACCAGTCTGCACAACCCTTTCGCTAGGCATATCAGCCCATATGAAGACCTCCTCACAACAGTGGAAGAAAAGAAAGCTGATTATATATATATAACCTTCTCCCATCCTCCCCGATATATTTATTTCTCAAATTAAATGACATGGAATTCCTGTGACTATCTACAGCAACACAATATATCTTTATAGATCTACCCTATCTTCATTTATATATATATATAGGTAGTACTCTCCTTCCGGTGAGGTATCAAATATAGTGTCTTAGGACTGTATATGAAGTCCAAAACCATGTAAATGTCTGGAGAAAACTTTTAAATTGTTTTAATTTTGTGCAAACTGAATGCAATGATAATTTTGGTGGGATTGGATAAGCTCTTGATAAATTAAAAGAACAATGAAAAACTTCAACATTTACCTAATTCCAATAAAGTCCAATCCCACCTACAAATATGGAAAAAATTTGAGAATTATTTTAATTATGATGTAGACTGGAAGCAATGATGGTATAGAACAAATCTGTAAAGTTTTATTGAGATCGGATAAGCCACTGATGAATTAAATGTACATTGAAAAACTTTAACATTTATCTGCACCTAGCATACCACATGCCATTTGGATTGCTATGTTGAGCCATCCTATGCTTCGCTCTGGACTCAACAAAGTCTTCTCTTGGCCCCCAGTTACCAACCAAAAGCAAATTCTTTTTACTAATTATGATCATTACCGGGCTAAGTAACCATTCCCAAAGCCAGAAAGTAGCAGAAACTGTTTGAGGAGTGAGAGATTTGTGAGAGAAATCTAGTGTATAACGAAAGCCTGATCACCAGTACAAACACAATACTACATGAATGAGTGAATAAAACAAAGATATTCTACAAATAGATGAATCCAGTTTTAGCCATGCCCCACCTATCTGTAGATAAGCTCCTCCCACGCTTTACCCGTGTTGGGATCGATCAAACCCTGAACTACCTGTATTTTAATTTCCAGAAAACTATTACAGGTAACTGTTGAACATTTTGAAACCAATTTGACTGGGTGCTGTTGGTGCCTATTGCAGCAACAGCTCCATATGCACCAACAGTGCCCAGTCAAATTAGTTTCAAGATATTCAATAGAATTCTTATTAAATAGTAGACATACAATTCGTATAACTGGACATACTATTAAGCGCTTATGACGGATTCAGCTACATCATTCATGACGTAACTGATTGTGATGTCAACCTACATGTCACATAATTCATTATGACGTCATATAATTGACTGACACATTGGATTCCTCTATTGTTGAATTCTTGAACTTACTGCTGATCAACTTGTTATCATCCAAGACCGACATCTAATGACATCATGGTGATGAAGCCTACTATTGAGCACCATGTCGCTAACTTTCCATTTCCACTACAACACAAATAACAACAAGAATGACAATCAGAGATAACTCATATTTATTGGTCTACATCCAACACATTAATCTCAAAATGAATTAACTAGAGGTATTATTCCGGAAATGCAATCATATTTCCGTGTATCAAAATGACCTTGATAGCTTGACCCCAAAAATCCCTAGGATATTTTGCGCATGCCCTAAGGGGAGTATAAAAGCCAAATTCTAGAATGCTTGGTAAAAAGTAATTGGCAAAACTTATTGAAATATGGAAAGGGTGAAGGGACGGAGGAAAGGAAGAGAGGGAGGAAAATATACATATGAGAGAGAGGGAGGGAGGTGAGAGGGGCAGGCAGGTAGGTATATGGAGAGCAACACATGGGCAGGGACCCCTATATGGAAGCTCTATCATTGCCACCACAAAACATGACTCTGTAACTACACATGCTATTCACTTCAGAAAAATAAATAATACATAAATTTGTAAATATATATTTATATATATATATATATATATATATATATATATATATATATATATATATATATATGTACTTGTATGATATTAGTTCAATAGCACATTAGCTGTGTTCAAGGTAAGGCACTCCTTCCTGTCAGATGTTACATATTTTCATATGCATTATCTCCCTTTACATTCGCATTTCATAACATTATGACTTACATATAAAAACCATTCAAGT
Organism: Chaetoderma sp. LZ-2023a; assembly: GCA_034401795.1. Lineage (NCBI taxonomy): Eukaryota > Metazoa > Mollusca > Caudofoveata > Chaetodermatida > Chaetodermatidae > Chaetoderma > Chaetoderma sp. LZ-2023a. The sequence goes on along the minus strand of CM067372.1, from coordinate 38,924,129 downwards.
CAGATAACTCTTACACAGATTAGAGTTATATACAAATAAGAAAATGTAATTTGGAAACTGATAAGCTTGTTTCTGTAGAGGTAAAACGATTTCACAAATACACTTTTCAATAGGCTAACTATACTGTATGTAATCTAACCTGAGTGAATCTAGTTTTTGAGAATCATGAAAAAAACTGCTTGATATTCATTAGACAATTTAACCCTCAAATTTGGTCAAGAAAATTAAAAAATTTTCATAGAAAATGTGGATTTGCGGACAAAGAAAATTCTATCTGATGTAAGGAATATTCTGTTGAATATTTTGAATTTGGCTTGGACCTGTTGCTGTCGATGGCAACAGGTTCCAGTTAAATTAGTTTTAAAATATTCAACAGATTTCTAGCAGTAGCATAGGTGTCATGAAATTGAGAAACTGACATTTTAAGTGTTAAGGGGTTAACTTACCTGAAATGACACATTCCTAAATGCCGTTAACTATGAAATTCATGCAATGACATATTCCTAAACGCTGTTAACTATGAAATTCATGTTGATTTTCGAAACTTGTAAACTGGAGAAATGTATCAACATTTAACTATTAAGTCCTGAATATGTTTTTATGAGGGCATGATGAAAAGATGAAAACACCATGCACAGTTTCTGTGGGGCATATGTATCACCTGATTGGAGAAAACAAGCATCTATAAAGTCCCTGATTCCTGGTCCCATTCACGCCATATCTACGCTGGTTTTTATTTCAGTCTATTATTGGTAACCAACAAGTTTTAAACTGGTACACATTTATACTCCTGAGCCGACAAAATGTGAAGGAGATTGCCCATGTTTCCACAAATTTCCCCTCAGCCACCTGCCTGATCGCCTGCCAATCGACCGGGATGGATAAAACACGACTAGCTGAACTTTCCTTCGATAACCAATCAGCCGCTTCCATGATTACAGAACATACAAAGCCAATGCTCATGTATTGTATCATGTACTGTATAAGCTGGATATGCTCACACAATGACTACCCTCGCTACATAAGGGGAAGATGGTCATGTATTCAGGTCTGTCTGCCTGTCTGTATGACCAGAGCCGTGTCTCAAAAAACTCATTACTTGACTCAGCTTAAATTTTAACAGAACAAAGGAACATGCCCTGCCAGAGGTTTTCCAACTCCTATCTACCGTCAGGATAGTATAACCATATAACCTGTATCTGGATTGGATCAAAATTTTGATCTATGGGCATCACAGAAGCAACTGGTCCGATGCGGCTCAAACTTTAACACAAGAAAGCGTGTGACTGTAAACTAATAAACTAACATACCACAAGTTTGGGAGTGATCTGAAAAATCTGGAAAAAATCTGAAAACTCTACAATATGACAAAAATGTGAGAATGAGGGTTTCCAATCTGATTGTTCTGGTTTACATATTGAAGTCTTTGAAGATACATACTATCACGATGCATATGAAGGAAGTTAATGGCTGAATCTGACGTCACCATCATAATTGACAGCGAATACCCCGTCATAAAGTCTGCCAAGTGCATGACTTATATGTCTTTGAAGTTTATGTAGAAATGAGCGGGGCATAGCTAGAACTGGATGCTTCTATCACAGATCTTACCTGCAGCTTTATGCTGGCACCTAACCATTATGTGAGGCAGTGAAGAGGGAAGGTGATTACCCGAGTGTCTCACCATAGCTTGACAATACGTAGTGACTCATAAACCAGGACACAATCAGCACATTATCACTGTACTATAATGTCTGATTTTATTACTTTTTCAATTGTGTATGATTATAAATAACAGTTAGTTTTATAAGTTCTTGTATAAAAATTCTGACAGAATAAACATAACATTAAATTCATGTGAATCTTTATGAACTGCAGCAATGCAGAGATATAAGGGACCTTTCCAGTCTTAGCTATACCCCGCCTATCTCTAGCTAAGCTCCACCCTCATCTCGCTCGTGTTGGATCGGTCAATCCCCGAACTTCCTGACTATCAATTTCCATAAGACTGTACAGGTACGCAACAGCGCCCAATCAAATTAGTTTCAAAAATATTCAAGAGCATGTTTCTTAAATAGAGAAAACATACAACATTAAGCGTTAAAGATGGGCTTAATCGAATCATTCACGTCGGCATACACATTGCGTAGTTGAAGATGACGTCATATTTGGGTGAGGAAATGGACTCACGAATTGGATGGGGTGTTACATAAACCCTACTAACATCATAGGCTTTATCTAAAACAAGAGACCCAAGGGCCTGTGACGCTCACCTGGACCATTAGCATTTGAAGCATTTGCATTTAAATATACTGATTCGCTACATTAAACAAGATGGAAAAAAAGATTTTCACGGAAAAAATCTACCAATCAAAATTCTGAATGGTAATTCTGGCGCCCATGATCATAGGATGATTTTAGCCAAGTTTGGTTAAAATTTCTCAAAGTACTAAGAAGAAGCAATTTGATTATTCCTAGTAAATTTGTAATAAAATATAAGATTTTTACCTAAAAAAATGATGAATCAAAATTCTGAATGCAAATTCTAGAGCTTATGATCATAGGATCCTTTTGGCCATATTTGCTTGAAATCAGTTAAGTTGACAAGCAGAAGTAATTTGACAATTTCCAGTAAAGTTGTCATAACATCTAAGATTTTCACCCAAAAAATAGCTCAATCAAAATTCTGATGGAAGCTCTGGAACCTACCACCATAGAACCCATCTAACCAAATTTGGTTGAAATATGTCACGCAGCTCTGGCGGAGTAGCATTTTGATCATTTCCAGTAAATTTTTCCATAAACTCTAAGATTTTCTGAATGGAAGTTCTAGAGCCAATCACCACAGCAAATTTGATTGAAATTGCTCAGAATGGTAAGGTAATTTGACAATTTCTGGTACATTTGTCATAAAAGCTCAGATTTTCACCCAAAAAATTGATGAATCAAAATTCTGAAGGGATGTTCTAGAGACTATGGCCATAGCATCCTTTCAGTCAAATTTGGTTGAAAATCGGTCAGGTTAAGGAGAAGATGCAATTTGACAATTTCCAGTATATTATTCATAAAATCTAAGGTTTTCACCCAAAAGATTGATGAATCAAAATTCTGAATGGAAGTTCTAGAGCCTAGGACTATATGTTACTTCCAGCCAAATGTGGTTGAAATCGCCAAAGTGGTTAATGAGGAGTAGTGTTTTAAAGCAAAAGTTGACGGACGGACGACGGACAGTCGCTACAGCATAAGCTCACTTGGCCCTTCAGGCCAGGTGTGCTAATAATAATCAACAAGAGGCCCAAGGGCATGTAGCGCTCACCTTGGACCATTAGCATTTGAACCATTTGCATTTAAATAGATATGATGGATAATTTCCGGAAAATCAAAGATGACCACCCAAATTAAAATTCTGAATAGATGTTCTAGAGTCTACCATGATAGGATCATTCTAACCAAATTTGGTTGAAATATGTCAAGTGACTAAAGAAAAGCAACGTATTGACAATTTCTGGTAAATTTTTCATAATATCTAAGATTTTCACCCCAAAAATTGATCAATCAAAATTCTGAATAGATTTTCTAGAGACTACCACCATAGAATCTATCTAGTGAAATTTGGTTGAAATATTTCAAGCAGCTAGGGAGGCATAGCAATTTGACAATTTCCAGTAAATTTTTCATAAAATCAAAGATTTTTACCCAAAAGATTTATCAATCAAAATTCTGAATGGAAGTTCTAGAGCCTATGGCCATAGGATCCTTTCAGCCAAATTTGGTTAAAACCGCTCAAGATGGTAACGAGACGAAACAATTTGACAATTTCTAGTACATTTAAAATAAAATATAAGATTTCATCCCAAAAAATGACGAATCAAAATTTTGTATGGATGTTCTAGAGCCCATCACCGCAGGCTTCTTCCTTTCAGCCAAATTTGGATGGAATCGCTCAGAATGTTAGGGAGAAGCAATTTGACAATTTCCGGTACATTTTTCATAAAATCTCAGATTTTCACCCAAAGATTTGATGAATCAGAATTCTGAATGGCAGATCCAGAGCCCCATCAAAATGGTAAGGAGAAGAATCAACTTGACAATTTCTGGTAAATTTTTAATAAAATCTAAGATTTTCAACAACAAAAATTGAGGAATCAAAAATCTGAGTTCTAGAGCCTATGACCATAGGATCGTTTTAGCCTAATTTGGTTTAAATCGTTCCCAATGGTGAGAAGTAATTTGACAATTTCTGGTACATTTTCCCATAAAATCTAAGGTTTTCAACCAAGAAATTGACGAATCAAAATTCTGAATGTAAATTCTAGAGCCTATGGCCATAGGATTCTTTCAGCCAAGTTTGGTTGAAATCGGTCAGAATGGTAAGGAGAAGCAATTTGACAATTTCCGCTACATTTATCATATAATTTAAGATTTTCACCAAGAAAATTGATGAATCAAAAGTTCTGGAGCCTACGACCACAGTGTCCTTTGGTTGAAATCCGTCAATTGTTAATGAGGAGTAATGTTTTAAAGCAAAAATTGATGGAAGGACGGACGACGGATGGTTGCCACGGCATAAGCTCACTTGGCCCTTCGGGCCAGGTGAGCTAATAAAGATTATAATAAAATCACTTTCTAGCATACTCACCACATTTGCGCTTCAGGGATTATGTCATCAACAACCACGTAAATCATAGCACCTGCTGCAAATGCCAGAGCGTATGGCAATATGGGTTCAGCTATTGAAATTGCAAACGCACCAAATAGTCCTGCTATAGGCTCAACCACGCCACTAAGCTGTCCATACCTGGAACACGAACACACTCAAATCATCACATGACTATAAACGACTGCGGGATCTGATCTGTCACTCAAGTATGATGTCATATTCAATTACATCACATGTAGGCTCATCTCACAATATATAGTGACGCTTCTACCTCTGTCATAAACAATGAAAAGGCTCAGTATACAAATTGTATGTTTTTACTATTTAATAATCATTCTGTTGAATATTCTGAAACTAATTTGAGTGAGGCAGCAACAGCACCCAGTTAAATTAGTTTCAAAATATTCAACACCTTAGCTGTATAGTTACCTTGAAATTAGGATTCTGGGAATTCAGGGTTCAAAGTAAAAAGTGGGTGGAGCTTAGCTAGAAATGGGCGGGGCCTAGCTGGAACTGGATCCGTCTACTGTTACAATTCATAAACATACTTTGATTATCCAACTGACATGATTTAACCCTTTAACCATCGAATTTGTTCAAGAAAATTTCGAATTTTATTTGCAAAACAAGAGAAGACTATTTTTGAAAATTTACTACTGGAATTACTGGCTTGGTTATCAAGTCAGTCATTCCAGTGGTAAATTTTTAAAAATAGTCTTTTCTTGGTCTGCAAATGGACATTTTCTATGAGAAAATTTGAAATTAGTCAGCCTCGTGGATGAACAGCTAGGCCAACAAGTAACAATTGTTGGGGATCTTCTTCAAACCGTCTTTGCAAACGCTATAAATTGAAAGATGATGTGTGACTGCCATTATGGCAAGTACGAATATAGTACTCTAGCGGAGACATATCACTTCTAAGATGTTCTTGGTCCTTTATATGTTCCATGTCCATTGTTTTATTACGTCAAGCTTTGGCTCCGTACGGACCTTTACAGTTTTAGCTATGCCCTGTCCATCTCCAAATAAGCTCCACCAACACCTCGCTCGTGTTGGGAGCGATCGATCCTGAACTCCATGACTATCAATTTCCAGAAAACTACACAGCTAAGCTGTTGAATATTTTGAAACTAGTTTGACTGGGTGACAAATTTGCACCTAGTTAAATTAGATTCAAAATATTCAACAGCATCATTATTAACTCATACCACTTGTGCTAAAATTTTAAATCTTTAAATTAAATTAAAAGATGAACTGGTGTTCATTTTTCAACAAATTTGGTGGGAGATGGTGCTGTCGTAGACAGTGACATGTTGCCCCAAAATTGTTGAAGAATGTACACCAGTTTCTTTGATATTGACAACATAAATGATAGAATACTGAGATCAGAGAGGTAAGAGTTAAGTAGTATAGAAATCCAATTAATAAAACAACGCTTAGTGTGTCACCAATTATGCGTTCGTGATGTACTTATTTAGAGATGTCATTCATGACGTTATTGATTATGACATCATACTACACATCGCATACTTGATTATGATGGCATATGATGGATGAATAAACTGGAAAGGTCCATTGACAAACATAGCCTTCATTGCAGTTTGCATGCCTGCATGGTAGCAGAGAAGTCTGTGTTCTCACCAGCAAGAGAAGTATTCATAGTCTTTGTGGAGTCAGCTGCTGTGTGGGCAAGTGCTAAATAACATTCAGTTTTGACGTAAATCGTCAGACATCCTACATTTTCCAAGGAGTCATTTAGGACGCAGATGAATAGTTGCTTGTGTACTGTGTTAACTAGGAACACTTGTTTCACTTGAGCACCATTTGCCCAGTGACAGTTTGTCATATATAGTCCCCATTATTGTCATCGATTAGAACTGTAGCCTTTCAACACCATATAGTCCCCATTATAGTCATTGATGACAACTGTAGCCTTTCAACATTACATAGTCACCATCATAGCCATTGACTACAACTGTAGCCTTTCAATAGCATATAGTCCCCATCATAGTCATTGATGACAACTGTAGCCTTCCAACACCATATAGTCCCCATCAGAGTCATTGATGACAACTCTAGCCTTCCAACACCATCTAGTCCCCATCATAGTCATTGATGACAACTGTAGCCTTCCAACACCATATAGTCCCCATCATAGCCATTGATGACAACTGTAGCCTTTCAACATCACATAGTCCCCATCATAGTCATTGACTACAACTGTAGCCTTTCAACACCATATAGTCGCCATTATAGTCATTGATGAGAACTGTAGCCTTTCAACACCATATAGTCCCATCATAGTCAGTGATGACAACTGTAGTCTTTCAACACCATACAGTCCCCATCATAGTCATTCATGACAACTGTAGCCTTTCAACACCATATAGTCCCCATCATAGTCAGTGATGACAACTGTAGCCTTCCAACACCATGCAGTCCCCATCATAGTCATTCATGACAACTGTAGCCTTTCAACACCATATAGTCCCCATCATAGTCAGTGATGACAACTGTAGCCTTCCAACACCATATAGTCCCCATTATAGTCATTGATGACAGCTGTAGCCTTTCAACATCACATAGTCCCCATCATAGTCATTGACTACAACTGTAGCCTTTCAACACCATATAGTCCCCATCATAGTCATTGACTACAACTGTAGCCTTTCCACACCATATAGTCCCATCATAGTCATTGACTACAACTGTAGCCTTTCAACACCATATAGTCCCCATCATAGTCATCACCTACCACTGTAACCTTTCAACACCATATAGTCGCCATCATAGTCATCACCTACCACTGTAACCTTCAAACACAAGTTTTTAACATAAGTAGCTAGAGTTAGATAATAGGTTTAAATGAGCAGCTTACCAGAAGCTTTTAAGTGTGGACATTCCAGAACCTCTGAGCGGAAGACTGACGGCCAGGCCTTCTGGAAAATTCTGTATGCCAATACCAATAGCCAGATTTCTGTGAAATATTTACCAGACTGCATTCATAACAAAGAAAACTGCTGGGTATTTCGAAAACAATTTGACTTTCTGTTAACCCTTCCCTTTAACCTTGAAATGCCAGTAGCTCATTTTCAAGACAGATACACATGCAAGCTGTGATAGATTCTAAAACTAAGTTAACTGGAACCTGCTGCTGCCAACAGCTCCCAGTCAAATTAGTTTCATAATACGCAACAATATATTCTTTCCATCATAAGGAAGTTGTCATTTCTGGTCTTTAAGGGTTAAAGGGTTAAAATGTTTTCAAAATCATCAACTTATCAAATTAGAACAAGAGGCCCAAGGGGCCTGTATCGCTCACCTGCATCATAGGCATTTCAACCAGAAAGGTCATCAACAATAAGTAGAACCATACATAGTTGAGCAGAGTTATAACAAGAAAACAGAAGCCATGTTTCTCTATGTATCAACTACTTTTGAACAAAACTTAACGCCCTTAGTCCCATATCATATCTCCCAAATTTCGGCCCAATCCGTTCAACGATTCTGGATACGAAGTTGTTTTTGCGAAAACTAGGTCATCCAAAATGGCCGCCAAGCCAATGAGGTTCTCTTGAACAAATTGGTTCTTCTCCTGCATTAGCTGATGTTTCATGAGGTTTGAATCAACCCCCAAGCCGTTTCGGAGATTTTAAAAGACATTTCTAAAAATTGGCTGGTTTAGCCGGTGGCCATCTTGGATTTTGGCCAATCAGCTTCCTTTGAACAAATTTGAATGGCCCTTGGTCCCTAAGCATATTTACCAAATTTCAGCGCTATCCCTTCAGCGGTTCGGGAGAAGTTGTTTTTGCGAAAACTACGTCATCCAAGATGGCCGCCAAGCAAATAGGCCAATCAGGTTGCCTTGAATAAACTTGGGTCTAACGTTGCCATAGATGATGTGTTATGAGTTTTGAATCAATTCCTCCAGCGGTTTCGGAGATTTTTTAAAGTGGTTCTAAAAATCGGCCATTTTGGCCGGTGGCCATCTTGGATTTTGTCCGATCCGCTTCGTTTGAACAAATTAGGTCTCTATGCCCTATGGATGTTTCCTGCCAAATATAATTGAAATCGGTCCAGCGGTTCTTGAGAAGTCGTTTAAAGAATTCTCCATTGCTTTACTATGGGCCCATTGCTTATGGCAGGAAAGCAAGCCAAGATGGCAGTCAAACCGTTTATCCAACAGTCTCGAGAATGGCATATTTGAACTCGCCACCCTGATAAGCATATATACAGCAATTTTCGCTATCAAAATACATCAAATACAAAAAAACCAATATGACCAACAAATGCTAAATTTTGATTGGTTGATGCCGGCCATGTTTTTTAACATACAACATTCCTTTGAACAAATTTGAATGGCCCTTGGTCCCTAAGCATATTTAATAAATTTCAGCTCTATCCCTTCAGCAGTTTGGGAGAAGAAGTCGTATTTGGGAAAACCACGTCATCCAAGATGGCTGCCAAGCAAATAGGCCAATAAGGTTGGCTTGAATAAACTTGGGTCTAACGTTGCCATAGATGATGTGTTATGAGTATTGAATCAATTCTTCTTGCGGTTTCGGAGATTTTTTATTGTCTAAAAATCGGCCATTTTGGCCGGTGGCCATCTTGGATTTTGACCGATCGCGTCGTTTTCGCGAAAACTAGGTCATCCAAGATGGCCGCCAGGCAAATCGTCCAATCAGGTTGCCTTGAACAAACATGGGTCTACCGTTGCACTAGATGATGTGTTATGAGTTTTGAATCAATTCCTTCAGCGGTTTCGGAGATTTTTTAGTGTTTCTAAAAATTGGCTATTTTGGCCGCCGGCCATCTTGAATTTTGGCCGATCGGCTTCGTTTGAACAAACTTGAATCTCTATGCCCTAGGGATGCTTCCTGCCAAATACAATTGAAATCGGCCCCGTACTTCTTGAGTAGTTGTTTAAAGAAAAAGTTGACGGACGACGGACGGACGGTCGCCACGGCATAAGCTCACTTGGCCTTTCAGGCCAGGTGAGCTAACAATGCTTACTTAAAGGTGCATATTCACACCAAAATGCTTGAAAATAAATTTGTTGAAATTATATACCTTTAGAGGCTTAAATTGTGTACCTCAATGTAATGAAACGAAATCAATCTTAACTTATGATTTCATTCCATATAAATAAATTTCATAGGTTTAGTTGTGAATTTGAATTAGGGACTTGGTGCCTCAAATTCAATTTGATAGCTTAAAATTTTTTATTAATTTATACATAATGAAATCATCATATGCTAAGATTTATTTCGTTTCAATACATCTAGGCACATCATTTAATCATCTTAAAGTATATAATTTTAACAATTTTATTTCGAATCATTCTGCTGTGAATATGCACCTTTAAAGTATATATAATATGATGATATTCATAAACATGCATTATATATATATATATATCTGACATGAAATGTCATGATGTGGACAGCAATGGATCTTTCCAGTTTTTGCTACGCCCCGCCCTTAGTGAAACTAATGACTGGGTGCTGTTGCTGTCTATGGCCTAGGGCAGCAACAGCGCCCAGTCAAATTAGTTTCAAAATATTCAACAGAATATTTAGTAAATAGTAAAGACATACAATTCGCACATCTACATCATAATGACGTAATTGATTATGATGTTATTCTACATGTCACCTAGTTAATTATGATGTCATATGATGGATGGACAAAGTGGAAAGGTCTATTATAAAGAGAATTGACATATTGACTTATTAATGTCCACTTGCAGGAGTAGATGTTTAAGAGCCGACTATCGGAATGAGTGGCTCGGTTATTTTGGTAAATTTCCAAAAATAATTTCTTTTCACCTGAAAATGGAGTTCTTAAGACCACTGCGTTTTGCTGGCTTGACCAGAGTTAATAAGACAGATGTATATTAATATTTAACTAGGTGCACCAGTGGATAATTTCATCATTTGTACAATGTACTTTTGTCAGATGGAAACTGCATAATATATACACCTACATTAAAGTTAAGCACTACGCAGATTAATAGTGAATACAAACATTGCGACATGAACAAGTTGTTAAACTTTTACTTTTTGTCTCTGTTACCTGGTGGTGTTGTGCATGTGAAATGCACGTGTAGGCGCAGGGGGTTACATGTGCGAAAGGGCAGTTTGAGATTTATATGATTTTGTGAGTGAACACCATGCCAAACTGAGGGTTACCTGATGGCATGAAAAGGCAGGTTATGGGCATGCATAACACTGGCATGTCATGTAGAGAGATTGGCAGACTACTGGACATTAACAATTCTGATATCAGTAATCATACAAAACATACGCAACCACATGTCAAGGATAGGCCAAAATCTAGACACGGGAGGAAGACTAATGCGTGTGAAGACATAGCCCTAGTACACCTTACCAGATGATCACCATTGACCAACATCATAGTGCTAAGACTCAGATGGGAAAAATAACAGGGTGTGTATATCCGCTGTTAGCAGGTGGATGTATGCTGATGAGATAAGACCTCAGAGATCAATCCTACATCCACTTCTCACTTCACATCACAAACATGGATGTCTGAAGTGGTGCACTACAAGAGCCCACTGGAACCGGAGATAGAGAAGGGTACACTGGTGTCTGCTGTGACGAAAATCGGTTCCTGCTTCACACAATGGATGATCAAACTTGAGTATGAAGGTCCAGCATAACATTTTGGAGAAAGTTCCCTTTGGTGCAGATTCAGTTGTGGTCTGGGGGTGCATCTCCTTCGACTCTGCTGGATTTGGTGACTGTACCTAGGACACGCAATGGGTCGAGATACCACAATACCATCATGGATAGTGTTGTGGTTTTCATTTTGACAATCATGTCTTTGCAGGCCACTCTATCATCATGGCTGACAATGATCAACCTCATTGTGCCATAGCAGTACATGACTATCTGCATCAGAAGGCCATTGAAACTCTACGTCTGACAAGCACTGGCATGAATCCAATAGAGCATATCTGGCACCACCCAAGCACAGGGTTGATATAACAGATAATAATCAGTGACAGACTCAGAACCACGTTCAAATGTTGGATGACATTTACAGATGACATCACTGACCATCAGGTCATTTGTGTCAGCTGTGGAACAATTGTTGTAAGCTGTGTGGCAGATGCTCATTTTCATGTCACTTGTTCAAGTGCTACTAACTTCTTTCAGTCTCGCGTTGACATCATCACAAGCGTTGTTTCCTTGCAATATTATCTATTGCAATTAGATTTAAATGTACAAAATGCTACATATTGATGGTATTGATGTAGCATAAGATGGCATGTCCGTGTGTGTGAAATAATCGGGTGATGCTTAACTGTTGCCCAGGTGTGTACCATAGCTTGAGATTTGAGAGCAGTTGACATGTTCAGATGAAGAGTTAGCAGTCTTTCCTACCAAGGTTTAGTTATAGAAGTTGCAAGTTTTTCTCAGAGGCACTGATTGGTTGAATGAATAAATCTTTTCTTATTAGATGCCACTAGATCTGGAAGGTAATTCGTGCAGACTTGTATCAATAACAAGTCTGCATCACATGCAAGAAGCAATACGTAGGAGAAACACTTCATCTGTTCAAAGTACGCATCCAAGAACACCTACGCTCAATCGCAAACCTACATAGAAGCGAGAGATACGACACACACCAGTATCCAGACAATATCACCACAAAAAGACACTACAGAAATGACATATTCTTCAGAATAATCAGTCAGACCCAGAGGACAGGAACGCCACAGTATGGAGAAAACAAAAGGAAAGCTACTGGATCCATCAACTCCACACAATGGAGCCAATAGGCATAAACCAATCTGGCTAGAAATGGCCCCCAGCTCCCTGACATCTGGTCAACCACAGGTCACACCGTCAGTAAGTCATTATTACACCAACAACTCTGGACCTACTTAATATTTTGAACACAATTCGACTGAAAGTTGTTGGTGGTTTAGCCACCAAAGATATTGAAGGGATATTCCATTGGGAAATTTTGTGTATCTGGCGTAAAGTAATAATTCTCCGCATTAATTTGAGACCAAGAGCACAATTTTATGCCAACAAATAAAAAAGATATCCACAATTTATATGGCTAACGTAACCAGTAGATAGAGGCGCCATTTTGGCCAAGCGGCTGACGTCACCGACACACCTACTCTCTTTACCGGATCTAGGATAGCCGTAACCAGGGGAGGTAAATCTTCTAGCTCATGCTACAGCATTTACTTCTGGATAATTAGCGTACTAGCTAAACAACTGACACCTTGCCAGTATTTGGAGGAAATTAAAATGCAATTAGTGTCCCGATGATCACGACAGCAATTGCAGCGCTAAATTGTAAACAAATTGGCATATTCTATTTAAAAAACATTAAAGATCTATGCCAGGAGCAAACATTGCAATCAACCAGTTACAACAAATTCATAAAAAATACGTTAGTTGAATAAATTTTGAAAGTAATTTCTCTGAAAGCTGTTGCTGCCTATTGCAATTTCTGCTTCCAGTCAAATTCGTTTCAAAATATTCAACAGGCAGTAAGTATTGATCAACATTTTAAAATTGGGATCAATTATTTAACTCTTTCAAGGCCAGAAAAGCAGTGTCAAATTTACCCTGACTGTTGTGTGAAAGTAATTTGTTTGGTAGCTTACTGCATCATAATTCCAGGAAAATTTAATTCAGAATATTCAACACTCTGCGTGGTTATTTAAAATTGGGAGTAAACGTTGTAAATGATTAATAGCGCTGGATATCAATAATGTGAAAGCATTAAAGTACTGATTGCTGTACCAGTTCCATGAATGTTTCTATTACTGCAAGCCCATGCTTGATATGCGGACATGTTGCGAATTAAGCATTTCATGCCAGAACTGGCCTCTGCAATCGTCAAGTTGTGTTTGTCCGTTTGCAGGCCAAGAGAAGACTATTTTTTGAAAATTTACCACTAGAATGACTGCCTCAGTAACGGAACCATCCATTCCAGTAGTCGATTTTCAAACATAGTCTTCGCTTGACCTGCGAATGGACATTCAATAAGGAAATTTTTTGATTTTCCAGACAGAATTTGGGTTAATTAATATTCGGCCTTCATAACGCAAAATAAGCATGTAAATCTAAAGCGCTGCCGATATTTTGCTGGTGTGTAACTGACGTCATAATCTCGCAGTTTCTCACTCTCGTTGTGAGAAAATGGATGCCCCAAAGAGCCGCATTTCAACCGTTTTGGGCATATTCATTTTTTTATTTCTCGGCAATGGAACAGTATATTTTATATTTTCTTGCAGCAATTATTTGGAATAATAGTATATTTTTAGTCGACTTATTCCCGATTTTCACTGGAATTTCCCTTTAAGCTGGTTTCGAGTTAAACCCCATAGAAAATGTAGTCTTCAGAAATTCAGCAGGGAGGCAGTTAATTGCAGATATTTTTGCAATGTACTTTAATTATTGTCTGGTACATCTGAGTCCCCTCTTTACCTGGCATTTTCAAATGTTGCAGATGGTGTCTTTCCTATAGCGCCGAATCCTACACCTACTGCAAGGCCCTCTGGAACAAAGAATGCACAAGACTCAATCAGTGCATGTAGCTAGTACAGAGAATGTATACAGGCAACAATCAGTGTATGTACATGTACCAAGCACAGGTAATGTATACAGGACACAATCAGTGTATGTACCTAGCACAGATAATGTCATGAAATCGCACACATTAAATATCATTCTATCAGTGACATTTAACCCTTTACTAGTCAAGCCTGACAAACCTACCTCTGAAGTTGTCGTGAGGAATGCCCATTTACAGGCCAGGAGTAAGACAATTTTTGAAATTTTAACACTGAAATAATTGGCTCAACGAATGCATTTCTCAAGATAATTAAACAGCAAAATAACAGAGGCTCAAATGGGTGTGTATCACTCACAGGCACAATGCTAACGATTTAATGGTCAACCCAAACCAAACTGGACGCTGCAGCAGTCTTGAGGAATGTCCACATTATGTTTAACATTTTACCACTGGAATGACTTGCTTGATAATCGAGTTAGTTAACTATTTAATGGTCAAATTTAGTCAAGAATATTTAAATAATTTCTTAGAGATGTCCATTTATAGGCCAAGAAAATACAATTTTCAAAAATTTACCAATGGAATGACTGGCTCGGTTATTGAGACAGTCATTCCAGTGGTAAATTTTCAAAAATTGTATTCTCTTGGCCTGTAAATGGACTTCCACAAGACCATAGCAAAGGTTGGTTTGGGTCGGTATGACCATTAAAGGGTTAATCCAGTGGTACCGCCCTCTGCAGAGGTGCTGAGAAATGTTAATTTGAGGACTAAGAGAACTAATAAGTAATTTTTGAAAATTTACCAGTAAAATAACTGGCTCTTTAATCCAGCTTATTAACCGAGCCAGTTTTTCCAGTGGTAAATTTTCAAAATTAGTCTTCTGGTCTGAAAATGGACATTTATCATGTTTACTGAAATGAAGATTTAGATTTTCTTGACAACTAAGCAGAGATAATACCTATAATGTTGATATGACTAAGGTCAAAAGATTAATCTTTACAATGACAATAGGAGGAAGGATCTGTGTATATTTTTTGCTGAAAATGGTTGTTGTCTTAAGTGGCAACACTCTTCTTGAACATCAGTTATCATTTGACACCGAACGGAATCAATGAATTTGAGTTCTTCATCGTCTCTGCATTAATGTGATATGTGTATTTATGCTTTAACCATTTCATCGACAAATCCCTTAAGTTTATTCTTTGTAATATAAAACTTATTCTGTTGAATATTTTGAAATTAACTTGACTGGAAGCCGTTGCTGGGTAAGGCAAGTAAGTATGGTAGAGTTGAAAATGAGATATGGGGAATTGATCGGTAAAAGGTTTTGAACAGCTGTGTACATGTACATTTAAAGCAATACATTCACACACAAAATCAATTCCAACTGTACATTAACTCTATAATGGTTAAATTCGCTAAAATTAACAAAATATTTGCTTACTTAATGTTCATTTGTTGACCAAGATAAGACTATTTTTTTTAATTAACCACTGGAATGACTGGCTCTACTACAGAGCCAGTAATTCACCTGGAAAATTTCAGGAATAGTCTTCTTGTAGCCCTTACCTTCCTCAAGTGCTTTAGAGGCATGTTTTGCAGTGAAAGGGTTAATTGACACACTGTTTAAATCATTACATAAGCCGTGGTATTGATTCAGGCTACATCATGCCTCTGTTTTAACAATTTAATGGTTCAGATTTGCCAAGAAAATGTAAATTTCTGCTAATTGAATCTCCATTTACAGGCCACGTGAATAAACTATTACAAAAATGTTGCCACTGGAATCAAAGGCTTGATAACCGAGTCAGTCATTCCACTGGTAAAAATTTTAAAAATAATCTCATCTTCGTCGGCAATGGACATTTCTCAAAACCACATCAGAGGTCAGTGTTTGCCAGCTTGACCATTAAAGGGTTAAATGTATGCAAACTCATATACAAGTGAAATTCTACAAGAATGACATATGTAACGGTCAAGGAAAGGTCTTGTAATAAAGAAAAGAATACCCTCTTGCGGAGAGGGAGATCATACCGTTTAGTGAAAGTAGTATAGGCATGGCTTTTACCAGTGACGCTAGTTGATTCCCCTTCGTGTAATTGAGTAGGCTATATTTGATAACGACAACAGGCCAGTACAGGCAGATTAATACACTGATGCGTACTGTATTTACATGAGGCGTACATGGTACGCATGAATATTTAAATGTTTGCGTACATGGATGATTTCTATGAGTACAGTACGCTTGTACATGCCTTATCTGGAGCGCTGACAAAGGGAGGTTATTCTTATGACTTCTACCAGTTAGTTACAATAAAGGAACAAGAGACCAGAGGGTCTTGATGATCAGTTGCCTAAAACTTAAGCCTCTTTGCACTACAATGCAAAAATGTTTGTATTCTCCACATGCCAGAGTTTGTAGTTTGATTAATAAACATGTACATGTAGACAGACTGAGATATTATGATTGCTAGCTTAGATGCCATAAGGCACCCATGCGCACAGTTAGAAATAAACAGCTGTAAATATCATGAAATGCGCCCCAAAATATTACTGTTACATGTTGGCTCCAATGTACCGGAATATTTCTCAGTAGCCAAACACTGGCATTTGACACAAAAGAAACTTCATTAAATATGATATTAGTTACAATCACAGTGAATTTCAACTTTAATCGTTTGATCCCAACATCAATACTATACTAGACTTGATGGTCGATGGTGCGCCATCCCCACGTTGAATGCTTTGACCTTTGACCCACACACACCATGCAGGTGGATTTAAACGTAAATGTCCTCTTGGGCTCCATACTCATATGGTTAACTCACCTACCAAATTTGGCTACATTCTGTCCAATGGTTTAACAAGAATTGTGTTACATTGAATTTCTGCATAGACAGACAGACAGACAACATAAACCACTTTTCTTTGAAAGATGTGGTGATAATAATCCTGGTGTATAACTATATACCATGCTACACAGCAAAACTCACATAAATTGTTACTAACCCCTTAGTTTAACAGCCAAGCTGGCCAAAACCGGCGGTGCCGAAAATCTCAATTTTCTCAAAGAAAATGTCCGTCCGCAGACTATGTGAAGGCTGATTTTGAAAATTTACCACTGGAATGACTTGCTCATGGCTCGATAATCGAGCCATTCACTCCAGTGGTAGAGTTTCAAAAACAGCCTTCACTTGGTCTGCAGACAGACATTTTCTTTGAGAAAATTGAAATTTTCTTAATCAAATGTGAGTGTTTAACGGTTAAAACACATGCATATACACACGTCCATCAATGAGGCTAGTGCTTACAGTACGGCCCAGAAAGAATGTATGACATATGTTTCCAAAACAACAAGTGTACATGCACCTGTAACCTCACCTGGAATATTATGAATGGTAATAGCGACAATCAGCAGAAGTATTCTCTTCCAGTTCACCTCTGTGAGTCTATGTGACATATCTTGTATATTATTTTCTACATTATCAGATATTGAGACATCATGGAAGGAAGGGTTCCGTCTCTGTCTGGCTGAACCATCCACGACACTCCCATCATCGAGACTGACACTAAAACTGCTTGTAACTTCATAATCTAAGAAATAGAAATGAGAAAACATTGGTCGACCATTTACAGGCTAAATTCAAAGTCAGAGTCCAGACTCAACTGATACGTCAGTTCGCGTCAGGACAAAATATAAGCAACACATCAAGCTTTCAGGAAAGTAAATTCAAAGTCAAGATGGACCACCCTTTTCTAGCTATGCTCCGCCCACGCTTTGCCAGTGTAGGGATCGATTGAAACCTGAATTCCTAGAATTCTTGTATCATGGTAATGTACATGTAAGCTGTTGACTATTTTGAAACTAATTTCACTAGGTGCTGTTGCTGCCATATTTCACTAGGTTATGTTTTTTGTCTATGGCAGCAACATCCCCCAGTCAAATTAGTGTTAAAATATTCACCAGACTCCTTATTAACTAGTAAAGACATACAATTCGTACACTTGACAAGTTGACAGACTATTCAACGGACCTAGATACGTCATTCATTATGCATTTTGATTGTAACATTAGCTTACATGCGACGTAATTGATTATGACGTCATATACTTGAGTGACAGACTGGATCTATTCATTCAATGTCTGTCTGGCTTGCCTTCGGTCCTTCCTGTTGATAAACAGCCGAGATGGGATCAAGTCAAATCCATTTAGTAGCATAACTAGAATGCTACGCCTGCTGTAATAGGCTACGATAAACATCTGCTAGAGCTTTAGCGTTGATTAATGAACCAAGTTCAGCAGATTCCCGACTTTTGACACTGAACAGAACATTAGAAAAATAATCTAAGCTTAGTTCATATAGTCATCCAGCCTTGAACTATAAACCACGATAGATATATATATACTTACTGCAAAGACAACTGTGGAAAAATTGGACAGATATTTCTGAAATCCATGTTCTAATGTGCTCTCAGAGAGACATGCCATTAACACATGATTAAATTTGAAACTACTACATGTACACACAGATTTTCCACCTGCAAAGACACACAATTAATGTTGATGAGAGTGGCATCGGTGACATCAGAAAAGTTGTATTCCTATCTCATATTCTGCATTACAGACGAGACAAAATTGTAGTTTTATGAATTTAAACACTAACCATTTAATGATCAAATTTATGAAAATCATCCTAGTAGTCTTGAGGAATGACCATTTTCAGACCAAGAGAGAAATATTCTTTTTAACTTACCGCTGAAATGAATGGCTTAATAAATGAGCTAGTCAATTCAGTGCTAAATTTTCAAAATTAGTCTTCTCTTGGTCAGCAAATGGGCATTTACAAAACAAAAATTTCAATTTCTTGACAAATCCCCCAACAGACCCCTCTTGCGGGTTGGTCTGTTGTTTTATTAACCACTATAAAAACATACTTACCGTTCAATCACTACTTGCTAAATCAATTATTTGCATTTTGCTATCAGAATAAGATTTTTATGCCTGCATACACACCTCCCCATGCCTAATCCTATTCCTATGGACCCTCAACCAGGCTACTGGTTGAGTCCCACCTCCAGCCTACCATCAGGTATAGACTGGCACCAGTCTATACTCACCTCATAGTGACGCTTGTCGCTACGCGCGCTCACGCATGCGCATCAGAGACCGAATAGGAAACAGATTCACTTTTCTAAATTTAAGTGCAAAATATTTAAAGTCTGATCCTCAAATCTTACCACGCGGGGTGGTTGAGGCCGGGTCGTAGTGATTGAACGGTAAGTATGTTTTTATAGTGGTTAATAAAACAACAGACCAACCCGCAAGGGGGGTCTGTGGGGGGTTGTTATTACACCACAAAAACATCCATTACCGTTCAATCACTACTTGCTAAACCCGTAGATTTGGTCAGTGCCCCCTGTTCACATAAGGTGGGAGGAGATTTGAGAATCAATAAACCAGGATAAAAATCAAACCAATCTTATCCCTATGTTATTAACATAACATATTAGTGTATTTAGCTCAATCATAATGTGATTAGCAAATAAGAACAAGTTGAACTTAAAGAAATAACTAAAAACCAAAAGAAGACTCACCATTTCTCACCGACGCAGTCTTTTAACGAAAATGGTGGAAAGTGATTGGTAAATAGTCTTCAGCTTTTTTAGTTAACAAACAAGGATAAAATTAAATCAATCTTATCCAAATGCTAATAACGTAACCTAATAGTGCATTTAGCTCAATCACACCATGATTAGCCTGCACT
This sequence comes from Chaetoderma sp. LZ-2023a, assembly GCA_034401795.1. NCBI lineage: Eukaryota > Metazoa > Mollusca > Caudofoveata > Chaetodermatida > Chaetodermatidae > Chaetoderma > Chaetoderma sp. LZ-2023a. Next base: position 38,904,134 of record CM067372.1, on the reverse strand, counting down.
CTGGTCTTTGAGCTAAAAGGATGTAAGGTGTATTCACATTTCCCTCCTGCTACCTGCATGATCTCATCTAAAGACGATCCCTCAAAAAGAGCGAAAGAAGTAGCCATACCTCTAACTTCATTGGCTTTAATAAGGGAGAGATTAATTTGATCCGGTGAGGCTATCTCATAACAAGGACTAAGTATTCTCTCAAAATCCATCTGACAATCGAAGAATTTGAGACTGGCTGAGATAAATTTTCCTCGTAGGAAAAACATAAATGAGATGGATCGATTCTTATAACATCTGATCGCTGATTGAAGGTTCCTAATGCCCTAATAGGACACCAAAATTTTTCGGATGGCGACAGACGAAAAGATTTTAAAATGATCGGACTAGCAGGATAGCGGTTAGTGCGAGTTATAGATAAAAAATTCCTTCTGGGATATCAAAGCCGTTCCCTGAAACTATAAATCTCTCCTTTTCAGCAGAAAGAGCATGAATCTCTTGAACGCCTTCTAGCAGAGGCTGTAGCAACAAGAAAAAACAGCTTTGACAATTAAAAACAAAACCAAGCTTACTACTGGTAGAAGAAATAGGTTCAAAATGGCGACCTGCCAAAACTTTAAGAACCAAAGCCCAACTCCAGGAAGGAAAAGACTTAGCAATCGGAGGACGGATATTACTTAGACCTCTAATAAAGCTATTAAACGTCTTAGTATCCTTGACATCGGCATACAGAAGACAAGGAAGGGATGACACCAGAGAACATCTATACTCCCTGAACGTAATAACTGACAAAAGAAAATACCCAAACAGATAAGATAAAAAATCTAATAATTTGGGCATCGAACCAGAATCGGGCATGAAACCTTGGTCTGAACATCATTCACCTAAAGTTTTAGAATCGACCCTTGTAAACTCAACGGGTCGAATCCCTTCTGGCAGAGTCAATCATTTCCTGATATCAGAAGAAACCTTATTCTCGAGGACTTCAGACTCGAGATTCTCCAGACACACAGACTAAAATTTATTGGATTTGGATGCACACAAAGACCTCTTACTTAAGATAGAAGATCCTGGTATACTGGAAGAAGAAGAGGGAAATCTACCAGAAAATCTAGGTCTAAAAACCAAATCCTCTTTGGCCAACAGGGAGCTATCAGAAGAATTTCGCAAACCTGATCCTTGACCCTCTTCAGAACTAACTGAATCAAAATCGTTCGAGAGAAGGCATAGGCGAACATTCCTGTCCACTACTGCGACAGAGGGGTTGACTATTCAGAAAAGGAGACATGTAAGAGAAGATCTGAGCATTCAGAGAGGCCGCGAACAGCTCTACTAGAGGACAATCCATAAGACTAAACCTCATTCCTCCTTATAAAAATGAAAGAAAACCCCATGGCCATGACTGAACGAATTGAGATTTAGAAGCCTAACAGACAATCCGACCAATGCACAGAAGCCTGGATCTACTTTCCAATGAATAGCTTCTTCTATAGACTCCCTGACAATCATAGACAAACAACAACCCCTCTAAAGCTAATAGCTTCTAATAATAAGGAACAGAAAACCTTTTTGGAAGAGGAGACTACATAGAAGGATTCTAGATCCAGGAATATCTAGCCCCTTTTAATAAGGGCCCCCCCCTTAAAGAATAGTCAAACTTACTATATGCTAAAGAGGAGTGCTCATAGAAAACACATATATTACATATGCCAAAAATCCTGGCCTATATCATAACGCTTATACCTCACTAAATAGGTAACTCACGTTTATTATGGATATTTTAATAATACCGCTTACTCTGAATGGAGACCAAAAAGGGTCATATCAGAATAGCCTAACTTATTAATAATGCTAAAGACTCTGCAAAAATTATAGATATTATTTACAGAGATTTAACCAGAGATTGTGGCAAACCCAAAACCCCATAGTAAGTCTATGGGAGTGTTTAGAGTCAAGATATAGCCAAATCATGTGCCCGAGATCTACATGAACTACGGGAGTCACTAGTGATGACCGTCATCACAATTCTATGAATAGCATACATGACAAGTCACAAGGTCCTGATAAGAGAACTATGGCCCACATTAGACTATCTAATTTAAACATCGTATAACAATGGAGATTTAATAAAAAATTGTATTGAATACATCAACGGTTGCCTAGCCGCTCAGGCTTGCTGATAAATTAGATATCCTAAACAATTCGATATTTATGCCACGAGGCAGAAACTTAAAAGATTTTAATAAATTTATTGATTCTTATATTCATAATCTTAGCATCAATAATTTCATCTTTGTACTAACAAATGCCATTGTGTTAGAAATCCCCAAGAAAGATTGAACACTGATACTAGATATTAACTGATTGAATACTGAATTTTGCAGACGACATATCACAACTGTAATATCTCTGGACTTGCAAAGATTTAGAAAACATTTTGACCGAAATAGTTGGTGGATGCTTAAATCCAAAGATTCTCGTCCGCTCTTCCCCCCCCCGCGCAACCCCACCCCCACTCCAACCGGCCCGCCGCCAACCCCCAGACAACAACCTCAACGAGCAAAAACCCATGACTCACCGAATAATTCGGGAATAATCCGACCGAAAATTGCCGGTGGCATCACCAACAACCTTCAGCCAAACTTCCCCCAAAATACCCAGCAAATCCAGAGCCCCGCCCCCCGAACCCCCGTCCGAAGGCCCGCAGCAACCCAGTCAAAATAGAGCAAAATTTACGCTATAAAAGGAAAACCAAACAAAAATCTGGAAAAAATGAAAACAAAACGAACTCACCGAAACTATGTCAATGCAGAAGAATCCGACTCATATTCCTCCTTCCTGCCCCTTTATCCGATTGATTATCCTTTCTAAGCGAATAATGTACTTGTAGACATTAATCATGTACTCATAATGATCCTATGAAACCTTTACTGAATCTAATTCTTTTCAGCGCCTGACGAAATTATACTACGATTTACTTAAGAATCAGGGTTATCCCCTCCACAAATAAACTCCCTTTGGTTAAATAAATATGTCAACCTGCCGACATAAGAGGTAAAAGGAGCGAGAAAAAACGCTGAATGGCCCGAAGACAACTGGCCATCTAAAGTTGGATGAAAGCAAAAATCGTATCTCGAAATAATGCGTAGAATACCACCTGACTTATCGGCTTATGAAATGCGCATAGAAAATAATCTGCAACAAAATCCCATATGGTAACCAGTCAGGACAGTCTTTAATTACGCTGAAATTGTCGCTGATAAACGAATAAATGTCTGAATAGACTATCATTCCAAGAGAGACTACAAGACTGGCAATGACTTGGAATGACTATTTTCAGCAATTTAACATTCCCAATATTAAACAAAAACTGAAATAAGACTAATTCTTAGGCAAGAAGATGACTAGATTCTAGGAATGAGGATATGGAAAAGGGAAACGGAAATGCATAAACCCGGAAGTATACTACCGGAAATTGATCAAAATCCTACAACCCGGATGTACAGAATTACCGGAAGAGGAAGCTGAAAACCCGGAAATGGATGTAACATGTAATGCCGGGTAAAACCGGAAATGACCCTATCCCCGGCTGTACGAAATCCGGATGTGGAAAAAAAGAAAAAAGAAATGGATAAAACCGGAAGTAGACTACCGGAACTGATCAAGATCCTACAATCCGGATGTACAGACTAACCGGAAGAGGGAACTGAAAAAACGGAACCGGAAATTGATGAACAATGCAATGCCGGGTCCAACAGACCCGGATATGCATTCTTCCAGAATCTCTCATGAAACCGGAAATTGAAATCGGAATTACATCCAGGTCTGACCGACCCGGAAGTACACTTCTAATACCGGAAGCGGAAGTAAACTGACTAGTGTCCACCCCGGAACCGGAAACGCCTCTACCAGAATTCGGAAAATAAACGGTCCTCAGACTCCGGATATCCGGAATGGCCGGAAGCGCTAAAAGACCCGGAAACGGAAGTAGACACTAGACCTCTAGGACCCGGATGTCCTACATAACGGGAAGACAGACCGGAAGTTACCGAAACGGAAGTGGTAACCGGAGCTTGCCGACCCGGATCACACCCCCCCCCACCCACCCCAAACCGGAAGTCCTTCCGGAAACGGAAGCCGGAACCGGATCTTGACGACCCGGATGTCTCGCTAAACCGGAAGTCCGGCCGGAAAAAGAATGAGAATCGTAAAACGGAAGTAGCCGGAATTAGCAAGACTAGGTAACAACCTCTCAACAATGGGCGCTTTCAAGACTACTTTAACCACCGGAACCACCGTTACATTGGCATTTTCATAAGTACTAGCCTTATGGACGCCAGCTTCCGCCGACGCCACCACTGCTTGAAGGTTATGCCCGTCACCTTCTAGTCTAACATGGATTTTCTGTGGTGCACCCTCCGAGCACACCTTCAAGAGCTTAGATGCTCTTGTCTTCTGCTTTTTCGGCGATTCCATCACCTGTCTAGAGGACAGGGGGACTGGCTTCCCCCATTTGCGGGAACGCCCGCTAGCCTTCGGGCTATCCTCGGAGCTTGACGAGCTCTCCTTCCTTTTTTCCTCTTTTATTGCAGAAGAGATCCTTTCATCAAGTGATTTCGTCAAAATGGTGGCAAACGACTCCAACCTAGCAAAGAGCGCCATCACGGCGTACGAATTTCCCTATGAATTTCCCCCCTCCGTTGCCACCGATAACGGAACAGAGGTTGAAGCAAAGGACACCGCCCTTGTCTTGCTAGCAACGGAGGAAGGGGAAGGACGACCAGAGGCAGCGATTGTTAGACCGACAATCTTTAAAGAACGCTTTCGCTACCGAAAACCGGCCACCCTTTACAAATCACACACATAGCATTAGTAGTACAGGACACTTCGCACAAACGTGCCCGGCGAATCGAGTGATGACGATCACATTTTGCCGACGAACATTTAGTCTTATCTGACCTTTTCGCTAACTCCTACAAACGAAAAAACGTAACAATGAAGCATACCGCTCAAAATCTCACACAAGAGACACCCTCAACTCAGTTCTAACAGCGGGAAAATTCAAATTTCCTTACCAGAAACTTTCAAGGGATTTTAATATAATCCTTATAATGCACTAGAAATAACTTCGTTACAGGCTCTATATATGGACTGGACATTATCAATGATGATGATGATTTAGGATAGGCATAACAATCAAGATACCACGAAGCAAAAACGATCTTCGCGAAAACCGGTAATATATAAATTCATCTATAAGATACCATATAAACACAATTATACTCCTAGACGTAACTTAGGGAGGATTGACTTCATATTGGGCATATTGTTCCGAGATATAAAGTCAAAAGGTATCGCTGCCACAGCGCAAAACACAAAAACTTATATAAATATTTTTAGACAACTATTCTGCATGCAGAATAATTGAAAAGTGAATCTGTTTCCTATTCGGCTCTGATGCGCATGCGTGAGCGCGCGTAGTGACAAGCGTCACTATGAGGTGAGTATAGACTGGTGCCAGTCTATACCTGATGGTAGGCTGGAGGCGGGACTCAACCAGTAGCCTGGTTGAGGGTCCATAGGAATAGGATTAGGCATGGGGAGGTGTGTATGCAGGCATAACAATCTTATTCTGATACAAAATGCAAATAATTGATTTAGCAAGTAGTGATTGAACGGTAATGGATGTTTTTGTGGTGTAATAACAACTTGTCTATTATTAAAGGATTAATTTAGTGGAAGAATTTCACTAATATTCTATGCTGAATAAGGAGGGCGCACGAAGGCAGCAATGATATTCAGTCACACTCATCATGCAATAAGCCGCATATCACATATTCAGTGATGAGTCGAGTTCATTAGTATGGCTTTGAAAAGGTATGGCTATAGTCGTGCCTGTTATTATATAAAGGCAAACACACTGACATACACACTCACACCATACAGGGGGCATTCCAAAACACATTCCTCTCATTAGAACATTCAGTTCCGTGTCAATCCATGAATCTTACCTGAAGACTGAGATTCATGATGAGAACAAGCTTCCATAGAGGAATACCCATCTTTGTCAAACTTAGAAGACGATTTCTCCATTTCTAATGCAATGTTTAATGGGTTACTACTGCCTAGATACGGCATTAATATATCAGCAGCATAAACGAAAATGGCTCCAAGCAGAAATCCCACAGCAACAGGAATAAATGCCCACTGTCCTTTCTGTCCATATGATCCAGACTGCTCGGCCATCTCTATAGCCGGAGCCAGCAACGACCAATAAGAAGCAGCTGTCATGACCTGAATCAATGAAAGAGAAAACATACAGATTGTCAAAAATGGAGGAATCCAGTTTTAGCCATGCCCCACCTATCTCTATCTAAGCTCCCGCCTAACTTTGCCTGTGTTGGAATCGATCGATCCCTGCACACTCTGTATCTCAATTTCCAGAAAACTAGACAAGTACATGTAAGATACTGAATATTTTGAAACTAGTTTGACTGTGATCCCAGTCAAATTAATTTCAAAATATTCAACAGAATGTTTATTAAATAGAAAATACATACAATGTATACAACTTGACGGACGATTAAGCATTTGACGGACTAGATTGTGTTATTCATGACATAATAGATTATGACATCAGCCTACATGTGATGTGGTTGATTATTACGTCATATGATCATGAGTGACTGAGACGTTGGATTCCTTCATTACTTGCATATGTAGTCACTAGTCAATGATATACAGTAATTTTGGTTCAAGCAGGCCTGTGTACATCAAAGTGGACAGTGTGTGTGTGTGGTGTACATGTACATATTGTGGATAACCCTTTACTGGTCAACACTGAACTCTGGCAGTGGTCTTCAGGAATGTCCATTTGCAGGCCAAAAAGACTATTTTAGAAATTTTACCACTAGAATGACGGGCTCGGTACCAGGTTTAGTCATTCCAGTGTTACATCTTTTCTATAATAGTCTTCTCTAGAGTTGTCTGCAAATGGACATCTTCTATGAGAAACGTTGAATTTCCCCCTGACTATATCTGGAAACTTTGCCGGTCGGAAATAAGTACATTAAATATGTACTTCGTTGCTTTCTCTCTCATATTTTTTGAAAGAAATGAATTTGATATTCTTTCAGGTGTTTTTGTTTGCAGAACTACACAGGTAAGCCAGTGAGTGAGATAAATTTCCTTGTCTTCTCCATTCCATTCATTTATGTGTCTGTATCTAGGTGTATATAGTTTGTACTCTGTACTCGGCCATGTGTCCTCATGTTGCTGTGATAAGGCCACCAGCATTGTAAGATGTGTCTTGTTGTCAATTTTTCTGAGCCATCGCTAGCCATAGACCAGGTTTGCGAAGTAACTAGCTTTAGCTTTCTGCACATATATGGCCATTCAATCTGTTGTGTCCATTATGCATTAGGTGAAATCATTTGAATACTGCCAAATTAATGTTAATACATATTCTGGAGGCACAGGAGTGCTACATTACCGTGCATGGTCGAATTTATTATTTAACACTCACATCTAACAAAAATGACAAATTCCTGAAATTGAAAGTAATTTGATTGGACCAGTTTCCAGTCAAATTAATTTCAAAATATTCACCACGTTTCTCGTACAGTTGTTCTGAAAATGAGACATTGGAATTTCAAGCTCAGAGGGTTAACATGAATATTGTCCATGTGAGTCGCAGAGATTCTGTAGCTATGCAATGTAATAGTTGCTAGCACATCATGGTATTCTGCAGCTATGCAGCGTAATGGCTGTTAGCGCATCATGGCATTCTGTAGTTATGCGGTGTAATGGCTGCTAGCACATCATGGTATTCTGTAGCTAGGCAGTGTAATAGTTGCTAGCACATCATGGTATTCTGCAGCTATGCAGCGTAATGGCTGTTAGCGCATCATGGCATTCTGTAGTTATGCGGTGTAATGGCTGCTAGCACATCATGGTATTCTGTAGCTATGCAGTTTAATAGTTGCTAGTGTATCATGGTATTCTGTAGCTATGCAGTGTAATAGTTGCTAGCACATCATGGTATTCTGTATCTATGTAGTTTAATGGTTGTTAGCACATCATGGTATTCTGTAGCTATGCAGTGTAATAGTTGCTAGCACATCATGGTATTCTGTAGCCATGCTGTATAATAGTTGCTAGCATATTATATTCAGTAGTTATGCAGTGTAATAGTTGCTAGTGCATCATAGTATTGAGTAGCTGTGGTGTAATAGTTGCTAGCACATCATGGTATAATGTAGCTATGTGGTGTAATAGTTGCTAGCGCATCATGTTATTCTGTAACTAAGTAGTTCTGTAGCTATGCAGTGTAATAGTTGCTAGTGCATCATGGTATTCGGTAGCTATGCAGTGTAATAGTTGCTAGTGCATCATGGTATTCGGTAGCTATGCAGTGTAATAGTTGCTCGTGCATCATGGTATTCTGTAGCTATGTGGTGTAATAGTTGCTAGTGCATCATGGTATTCTGTAGCAATGTGGTGCAATAGTTGCTAGCACATCATGGTATTCTGTAGCTGTAGTGTAATAACTGCTAGTGCATCATGGTATTCTGTAGCTCTAGTGTAATAATTGCTAGTGCATCATGGTATTCTGTAGCTGTGGTGTAATAGTTGCTAGTGCATCATGGTATTCTGTAGCAATGTGGTGCAATAGTTGCTAGCACATCATGGTATTCTGTAGCTGCAGTGTAATAGTTGCTAGTGCATCATGGTATTCTGTGGCTGTAGTGTAATAATTGCTAGTGCATCATGGTGTTCTGTAGCTGCAGTGTAATAATTGCTAGTGCGTCATGGTATTCTGTAGCTGTGGTGTAATAGTTGCTAGCACATCAGGGTTTCTGTAGCTGTGGTGTAATAGTTGCTAGTGCATCATGGTATTCTGTAGCTGTGGTGTAATAATTGCTAGTGCATCATGGTATTCTGTAGCTGTGGTGTAATAGTTGCTAGCACATCATGGTATTCTGTAGATGCAGTGTAATAATTGCTAGTGCGTCATGGTATTCTGTAGCTGTGGTGTAATAGTTGCTAGCACATCAGGGTTTCTGTAGCTGTGGTGTAATAGTTGCTAGTGCATCATGGTATTCTGTAGCTGTGGTGTAATAATTGCTAGTGCATCATGGTATTCTGTAGCTATGCAGTGCAATAGTTGCTAGCACATCATGGTATTCTGTAGCTGTGGTGTAATAGTTGCTAGTGCATCAGGGTATTCTGTAGCTGTGGTGTAATAGTTGCTAGCACATCATGGTATTCTGTAGCTGTGGTGTAATAGTTGCTAGCACATCATGGTATTCTGTAGCTGTAGTGTAATAATTGCTAGTGCATCATGGTATTCTGTAGCTGTAGTGTAATAGTTGCTAGTGCATCATGGTATTCTGTAGCTGTAGTGTAATAGTTGCTAGTGCATCATGGTATTCTGTAGCTGTAGTCTAATACTTGCTACTGCATCATGGTATTCTGTAGCTGTGGTGTAATAGTTGCTAGCACATCATGGTATTCTGTAGCTGTGGTGTAATAGTTGCTAGTGCATCATGGTATTCTGTAGCTGTGGTGTAATAGTTGCTAGCACATCATGGTATTCTGTAGCTGTGGTGTAATAGTTGCTAGTGCATCATGGTATTCTGTAGCTGTGGTGTAATAGTTGCTAGCACATCATGGTATTCTGTAGCTGTGGTGTAATAGTTGCTAGCACATCATGGTATTCTGTAGCTGTGGTGTAATAGTTGCTAGCACATCATGGTATTCTGTAGCTGTGGTGTAATAGTTGCTAGTGCATCATGCTATTCTGTAGCTATGCAGTGTAATAGTTGTTAGTGCATTATGTTATTCTGTAGCTATGCAGTGCAATAGTTGCTAGCATATTATATTCTGTAGCTATGCAGTGTAATAGTTGCTAGTGCATTATGTGGCTGTGGTGTAATAGTTGCTAGTGCATTATGGTATTCTGTAGCTATGCAGTGTAATAGTTGCTAGTGCATCATGATATTCTGTAGCTATGCAGTGTAAAAGTTGCTAGTGCATTGTTATTCTGTAGCTATACAGTGTAATAGTTGCTAGTGCATCATGGTATTCTGTAACTATGCAATGTAATGGTTGCTAGCACATCATGATATTCATCATTATGGTTCTCACAGTCCATTCTCGTGCTTTGATGCGGAACAACAACTTGCTTTAGGTGATTTCTTGGCCAGTTTTCCCGAGTGACAATCAATAAATTGGATATAAATGATACAGGTTTGTATTTATTGTGACACATTTAAGGCATTAAAAATTATATCTAGGTACAGTTGTTTTCCATTTCAAAATTTACCATTTTTCGCTTCTCAAAATTGCCGATTCCATTTCATTTCTATTTCGTGAGTCTTATCTAAGCTGTATGTACATGTACACATAATAAAGTCAACAAAACTGTCAACTTTGTGCTGTGTATGCTATTATTAGAATAACCAGAAAACAGGAAGTTATGGTAGCGAAAATATGGCTGGTAATAATTAATAATTTCACAATTGTATGCAAGAATGTCATATTTCTTGAGGAAAATGCCTGCATCCGGTGAATTTACATTGATTTCCATTTGAATATCACACTTTGCTCTCTCAAATCACCAATGCCATGAATTCTGCTCATTTTCCATTGCGGAATACCGCAGTTGCCACTATATAGGCGCAAATATTAATAATTTTCAAGGTGTTGATATAATTATCAAAGACAATTAAATAAGATTTTTATGAATGTTGTTTGATGAGGTCTTTCCAGACATTATCCTATATAGTCATCTTGAAATGGTGACACCGTGACAGTGGTATTTCAGGGGCTAGTCAAAGGGTTAAATCTGGTTACATTGATGCATAAAGAAACACTCACCCCTGCAGCAAATCCAAGACTGCCATCCAAGATCTTTCTCTAGAAAATGTAAATATAAAACAATGAAACTAATCATTTACATAAAATTATTACTATGATTTAGGCCACAGCTTCCTGTTGACATAAGGATTTAGGCCACAGCTTCCTGTTGACATAAACCATCAAAGCATATTTACTAGTCAGAGATGAGGAGAACTGCACCATCTGATTGGCTGAAAGCCGAGTGCAAATATGAATTTGAATTGAATAAATCAATTGCTTTCAGCTAATCACTTGAGGCAATTGTATTTGCTGCCATAAAGCAAGATGGTGACTGAGCATGACTCTGTTATGCCTGTGCAGGTTTGAAGGGTGGTCTCCATAAATTGATTTACAGGTTGGAAGTAAAATTGTGTGTGTTTGTGTGCGTGCGTGTGTGTGTGAAAATCAAATAGATGCTTGGGCTGATGCCTTTTGGGTTAGATTGGAACTACGCCCTTTCATGGTCAGTGCCTCTCGTCAATAGCAAAACTGTATAATAACAGCACACCTGGACGTTAGATAACTGAACGACTTTACCTCTCAATCAACTGTTTTCCTTCTGGATTTTAAGAAGCCTAATATCAGATGATATTACTGAAAGCCTGCTGGACATATTTCACAAATTTGATAGAACGGTTATTGCTGCCTTACGAAACAATAACTTTCAATCAAATTCAAAACAATCAGTGCATGTTTTAATATAGTCTCTGTTTTGACAATTTTATTTATACTCCTGTCTCATATTCTCGCGGGTTCCATATTCTCGCGATGCTCGCGTACAACTTTTTTCCAAAATGCCCCTCTTATTAGTGAGTAAAATAGAAAGCTACAATGTACAAACACCTTTTGATATTATAACATACGCGCATATACCCTACTTCCAAACACTATCTCACAAAATACTCATATATAAAACTTCTATCTGACTGAAATACGTCGCCTGCTAATGTATTTATATCACCAACATTGACAAGTCCTGTGAACAGCGATTCCGCCTCGCTGCTGGGCGATTAGTGTATGGAAAAATAAGGGTCGCCATTTATAATAAGCTCTAAAAGTCGCTGTGTCATTACACGTTATCATGTAATAATGTTACGGGTTTCCCAATCACGCATTTTATAGACAAACAATGGCATGCCCTACCGCATACGGTATAAGAGAAATAAGATTTTGACCGATTTTCAAAGAAATAATAGCATTTTGTAGAAGACTGTTAACATGGAAAGCAGTCAGGAAATTTGTTTCTGTTTTGACTACGCTGGTCCACCGTAGATAATGTTCTTTGTTTACAGCGAGAATATGGCCAGCTTCTCTGAAATATGACAACCTACCCTGGCATTTTCACGAGGTGATACAAAAACTCTCACCTGCACAAAATTGGATTAAATTTTGTGGACAATTGGGGGAAATAGGACTAACATTCAAAATCCCAACAACATTTCAATCAGGGGAGAATAATTAATTTTATCGTGAAGACGATTGTCGTAACTACCGCGAGAATATGGAACACCATGATAATTCTTAACTCGACTAATTCATATCTGATTTTCAAGATTTAAACCATATCAAGATAATCTCTGAATTTATTTTATCCAGATAAATAAAATATGAAAACAATATATAACGAAAATATAATCTTTGAAAATTTTAAGGCAATATCCTGCATGTGAAAATTATCACCTGCTTGCGGGCTATTCATTCAGTTAATGCTCCCATAGGAGAGAGAATTACAAGACACCTCCACACGATCACATCCGATAGTAAATCCCTTCCATGCTATTTACATAGCTCTTGTATATATGCTGTTTACAGCAATTAATAAGTATTCATGTAGTTGCGCAATTACACGATTAAATCGAAAATCATGATTATTTTTTAAATCGTGAATTTATATGATTAAAAATTAAATAATCGAATAATCGTGAATAATTCTACAGTATAAAATATTTCAAAACCTACCTTTTAATTATTCTTTATTGCGATCGGTCACGGAAATTTACATTTTACTCAGCGAATGCATGCCCATTTGTAGGCCAAGAGAAGGCTATTTTTTTAATGCATCACTGGAATGACTGGCTCGAGAATCGAGCCAGTCATTGAAGTGCTACATTTTCAAAGATAATCTCTTGTCCTGCAAATCAACCTTTCTCAACATCATTGCAGGTTTCATCATTGGTATGCTTTTTTGTTGTTATAACTGGGTAATTTGTACTCAAGCTGATTAATCGAGTAATCGCGAGTATTATTAAATAATCGATCGTGATTACTGAAAGCAATAATCGCGCAAGCCTATCATGTAGTACAACCACTGCATTTTATTTAGAGAATTTAACAGAAAGTGGTTGATGCTTTAGTCAACAATACATTTCAGTCAAATTATTCTCAGAATGTTTAATATTTAGCCTACATTTAAATTGTGCTCTTAACCCATACCACTCTGATGTCAATATTCTATCTTTTACCCTGTCAATAGCAAAGAAACTGGTGCACATTTTTCAACAATTTTAACGACAGCAACGTCTTATTGTTGAAAAATTAACACCAGTTTATCTTTCAATTTAATTTAAAAATTTTTAATTTTGACATCAGAGTGGTAAGTGCTAAGTATTCAGAATGATCCAGATAAAAAACAATGTACATGTAACTGTGCCAAATAATTATTAGATTAGACGAGGTTTACCTGCAAAATCAGGTGAAGTATAATCGTAATATTACCTCAATCAAATTACATAGTATTCAATGCCCACCCGGTTGGGAACATGAGACTTTAGAAGCAATTCAAATGCACTCTCTCTTTTTACTACGTACAGGTTAATTTAGTCAGCTTCAAAATGTGTCTTTCATGAGCATGTGGTGCACATTCTCTCATTGAATACTACATAATGGACCCTTCCAGTTTTAGCTATGCCCCGCCCGTCTCTAGCCAAGCTCCACCCACAAATCGTTTGAATGTTGGAATCGATCGATCCCTGAACTCCCTGACTATTTATTTTCAGAAAACTATACAGGTAATCTGCTGAATATTTTGAAACCAATTTCACTGGGTGCTATGGCAGCAACAGCACCCAGTCAAATTAGTTTCAAAATATTCAAGCTCCACTCATGCACGCCACATTTTTGGTTGAATTCCATCCAATGGTTTCAGAGGAGTTACATTACAATCAATTTCTTGACCATTTGTCCCCATCCCCCACCCACCCCTGGGGGAAGGGCCAAATGTAAATGTGCTCATGCATTGATATAGGTAACATTCATACCAAATTTGATTGAATTATGTAGAACGGTTTCGAAGGAGTAGTAGTACAATCAATTTCTGCACATTAAAATTTGACTTTTTGACCACTTTTCAGCCCCCTGGCCATGGGAGCTAAATGTAAATGGCCTCTTGCGCTCCCGTGAGCCATCATAATTTCTTTTATTCCACTGTAATGACATTTTCTTATTCATTTCAAATTCCTTATAAAAGGCAGTCCAAACATGACTGCTGGGAAAGATGACACTGGTGGTCATTAAACCTATCAGTTGAGAAGCGTCCTTAACCCTATAACCCTCAAATTTGATTTTAAAAGTTTAGATTTTCTCATATAAAATGTCCATTTGCAGTCCAAGATATTATTTTTTAAATTTACCACTGGAATGACTGGCTCGGCTATCGAGCCAGTCATTCCAGTGGTAAATTTTCAAAAATAGTCTTCTCTTGGTCTGCAAATGGGCATTTCTGAAGACAACTGTAGAAGGCATTTTTGTCTGATATAAGTGTTAAATGGTTAACAGTTATATTGTTATCTTCCAAGGTTGATCAGCACCTGGCTTTTATGTGTTCCACTTTCTTGTCTGTTAAAGCTATTGTCATATCGACGGAATTTATGAAAACGGCTAAATGCTGAATAGTCTGTACATGAGTTATGACAGATTTTTACTCATTTACCATAAAGCCAAGTGATTGAACAAGTTTCTTTGTCTCCCCAATATTAGATAAGCACTCTTCAAGCAAATCACCCATCACGAATAAGTCATCAACATATCCAGATGAAACAAAGCCTCTTTCCCGTAGAGAAGCATAAACACATTTCAGCAATTTGGTAAATAGTTAGGGACCGCTTTATAAACCATTAGGTACTGAAGTGAATTGATATTGGTCCTCTCGTGAATAATCTCAAAAACTTTCTAGCCCTAACCAAAATAGGAACAGAATAGTAAGCATCCTGCAAATCCAGAGGCCATACATGTAACAATTCTTTTGAACTGTAATAACTATGTATGCGACGATTAGCCTGACGTCTTCTACTCGTTTGTAGACACAAAGTCTGAACGGCCCAACACAGCTCCTTTGGTCCTTTTTTATAGCAAATCAGGAGCAGAATGCTTGTGAATATGGCTTCTGATTCGCTGTGACAAGTTGCTAATGGAGATTTCATTTTTGATTGGTCCAGAGTTGAGGATAATTCAGAAGCGATCGGGACGTTTTTTTAAACATTTTTTCTGATGTACGTATGCTTTTGTAGGAGCCTAGGCCCATGTTCCCAAAGCTATTGTTAGCTAGCGATATCGTTACACCATTGCTTTAGTATGGTGTAACGATATCGCTAACATAACGAGAGCTTCGGGAACATGGGCCCTGACTAGCAGCTTGTGGATGAAAACACATGAGTCCAAATGTAGACAGATGATTGGAATTTAAAAAAAAAAATTTCACTATGTACTTCGGAGTGTGTCGGAGATTCCTACTGGTTCACTCTTTTTGCCATTTCTGTCCTTACTGTGGACATCATTAGAGGACTTCTTATGGGCATTTTTCCGCTCATTTGATTTATGTAATGGTGGAAACTAGTTTTCTAGGTGTTGTCCTGGATCCTTGGAACTGGTGTATCAAATATGCTTATCCTTTGAGTCTCCTTTTCTAAGTCGAGATGTGGGTGGGCAGGCCCACGGCTGCGTGCACAAACATCTGCACAAGATGCACTTAGGCGTGCTTATGGTTATGTGCGGATGTGTGTGTGCTCGCGTGCCCCCGAGCCCACCGCCAGTATGCCCTTCACATCTCAGTGTGGGTTTGGTGGGCAGGGCGAGTATCATGCCAGGCATTTCTAATCCTGTATAGTTTGCCTATTTTGTAAACAGAAGCACACACTATTGCATGCATGCGTGTTGGCGTGCAAGGAGAATCCGGCCGTGTGAAGAAACGATCCTCCTGTGGATGTGTGGAACAGCGTGGGTGGTTTAAGAAAGGAGAAAGACAAGAAAGAGGAAAGGAGAGAGAGAGAGTAAGAGAAGGTGAGAGAGAAAGAGAGTGGAAGGAGAGATAGAGATAGATATATGTGTGAAGAAACGACCCTCGTGTGGATGTGTGGAACAGTGTGGGTGGTTTAAGAAAGGAGAAAGACAAGAAAGAGGAAAGGAGAGAGAGTAAGAGGTGAGAGAGAGTGAGTGGAAGGAGAGATAGATATAGGAGGTAGAGCGGGTATCGGAATGAGTGATGAAGAGGAACAGTATGATTTTTTGAAAGATTAAACAACAAACCGCTTTGTTTATTTGATTGTCTTCTATGTAGTTGTCCTGTTTAATTTGAGATGATTTGACGAACATTGCTTCATGTTATATATCATTCTTTAAACATTTGTTGAAGATTATATTATACAACTTTGACAATATGTATATGATGTAGAAAACTGTTAAATAAAGAATTTTCTGACTGTATGTTATTAGAAATGTTTTGATGTTGTTTGCTATTCATGTCTCTTGGTGCTCTGAGCATCACAGAGATGAGTCCAGAAACTGACTGTATGCGTCGCGAAATCTGCAGTGTCTTCTAGAGGGCTCCGGTAGTGCGGTGTGCATCCTGCCAGATCCCTCCATCAGCAGTCACCATTGTCTATTACATCACTGACATTATTGGCTGCTGGTGCTGGTGGTTTTATAGTAGGCTCAGCTTCGTGGTCACCATTGTCTGTTTCGTCGATGGTGTCGTTACCTACTGGCGCTGACCAGTAGATTCAGTCGGTTTGGCTCTGACTACAGCTGATGGAAACACTGTTTTAACGCTATTTAGCATGCACACGTTTTTCCAACATCACAGACTGTTCATTCTTATCCATATGATAAACTGATTTCAAATGATATTGTATATATTCCATGTATGCTTAGACCCTCTAACAAGTTACACATTTCCATGGACGAATCTCCTCGTGCTTGCTACTCTATACATACCCGTGTTGTTTTAGGTATCTTGAATGAACTATTGGACTCCGTTGGATTGAAATTGTTGGTTTTATATCTCTTTGTGTAGATTGGAATGGTTCCTTGGAAGCTTGTGTGGGGACACTCAAGTGTGTCTTTTATGATGTCGCAGTGTGCGCACCGATGACTTTATTAATGAGTGATGTCATAGTCATCATAATAATGAAGATAGATTTTCTCGAAAAATCATGAATGGATTAATATGTAGGTGGCCCGCTTGATTGATGCCTACTGGGGCCATACAATGTAGTTGATGTATCCAATGGCTTTTCTTTGCTTTTCTCCAGACTGTGGAGTTCTCGTCATCGGGATCTAATGAAATGACTTGGATAATCCTGTATTTTATGGCACTTCTTGAATGGTCTTCTAGTGTGAAATGCTTAGATACTGGTGTGTGGTATCTGATGTTTTTTTAAATTGACGATGGAATGTTGGTGCTCCTGCATTCTTATCTTAAAGGTGCGTTTTGTTTCTCCTACATATTGTTTCTTTGCAGCTCTTGCATGTGATGAGGTAAAATGATGTAAACGAAATCACGGATTTCTTTTTTCACGAGAGAGTTGATACTTACCTCCCTAATACTCGTTGATATTGCTAAATATCGGCTTTCAATCAATAAAACACTCAGATTAAAAAAGTTAGGTGCCCCTACTGGGCAGGTAGTCAGAAGACAGTCTGGTGGATGCTAGCCCCACCACCGCGCATGCGCAGACTAGTACTTCCTCTGACTAATTTATTGGCTGACACTATGCAACTTTACAAGAGCCTGAAGACAGAGCCTCTGTGGGGCGGAGAGGCCGGGTCCGTATTAGGGCGGTAAGTATCAACTCTCTCGTGAAAAAAGAAATCCGTGATTTCGTTTATTTCACTTCAAGAGTATACTTACCTCCCTAATACTCTTTGATATTGCCAGAATTCGTCAGGGAATTCGGCGTGAGGGAGGCGAGGTCAAAAGACCAGCCCTTCCCTATGCGCTTTTCTGCGATTAAGGCACTTAAACTTCTGAAATTGTGTGGAAACACAATCAGGAATAGATTGAAAACATCGGCTAACATAAACCGATGGCTGAGAGATGACCAAAAGGCATATGCGCTCCCCCCCCCCCCCTCCTCTTGGGAGGAAGACTGAATGACCTCAATGTCCCATACGCTCTCTACGTACAAGTGCCATGTACTATAGGACATTAAACGAAAAGGCTTCATTTTCGCATACTCTCAATAATGAACCACATAAAAAACACATACCATCACCATATTAATAACGAATGGTCACGTGACATTACAAAAAACCATGGACAACACACACAAGACTAACCTTGTGGAAGATTGGTGCTGTCATCATCTCCCCTTTGATGAAGACTGATGCAGCCCATAAAGTAGATGTTTCCATTGATTAAATGTGAAAATATATTAAAAATATGTACACCTAGATTAGCTTTTCAAAATCGATACGGCGAGAGGATTCGAGGTGTCACGGAGATAATGGTCGGTAAAACTTGACTCACAGTGCCACTGAGCTACTGACATAATGTCATCCACAGGTACCCCATTAAATAGGGCAGTGGAAGCCACTACACCTCGGACACTGTGAGCCTTGGCCATGTCAACTTGTTTACCTGTGGCGGATTTATGGCAAAATTTAATACACTCTACAATCCACCTGGAAATGGTGTCCTTAGACGCCCTGCCATGGGGCTCAATATATGACAACCATAACGCTGTTGGGTCCGTCCGCCAATCTTGAGTACGTTGTTTGTACCGGATTAATGCTCAGACTGGACACCATGCTTTTGAATTAGGATCATATCTCGTCAAAGCTGGTAAAATTATAGGCTGACCTGGATATTTCAAAGACTGGTTTTTCGCCATGAAATTTATCCTGGGTAGAAGCCTAAGGCCTTCCCCTGTAACCACAAAACGGTCTGCCTCGGCTGATAAGGCATGAATGTCACTTCTACACCTAGCCGAGGCCGCAGCAATTAAAAATACAGTTTTAAGCGTCAACATTTTCATAGAAATGGAGCTTAGTGGTTCAAATGGCCTATCAGCTAACACCTGAAGCACTAGAGATAAACTCCAAGACGGAATCACTGGGGGATTCCTTGGTCTTAGATTGCCCATGCCTTTGATTAAAGTATTTAATGTATTTACTTCATCACTTCCCCTATTAGCCAAGCAAGGGATAACTGTCATTAAAGCTGACTTATAGCCAGCAATAGAATTAGGCTTGAGGCTATAGGCATCATACAGGTGACAGATGAAATCGGCTACTACCTGAATAGATGAATCCATTGGATTAATACATCCTTTTGAGCACCATTCTGCAAATCTGTTGATTTTATAATTATATGCTCTGGAGGTTGACCCCCTCCTGGCTTTTGCCATGAACATGGCCGCTTGCTCAGAAAAGCCCTCCTTAATTCTAGATTCCTTAACAACATCCACGCAGTCAATTGGAACATTGACGGATTGTTGTGAAGGTTCTTGCCCTGGAAGATAATATTGTCCATCCGAGGCAGAGGAACCAGATTGCAGACCAGAAGGTCCAGCAGATCCGTATACCATGATCGGCTTGGCCAATTTGGGGCGATCAATAGCACTTGGCATTCCTCTTGTCTGATTTTCTGAAGAATCTTTGGCATCAGGATTGCATACATTCCCGCCCAACTGATAGCTAACGCATCGGTTGCGATAGCGCTCGGATCTGAAATCTTCGTTGCGAATAAATCTATGTTGGGTTTCCCCCAGTGGTTGAACAGACGATCCGCCACACATTGATTTAGTTGCCATTCCGTATGTAAAACACTCATCCTTCGGCTCAATGAGTCTGCTAGCAGATTTAACCTTCCCGGAATATGAACTGCTTTCAACGTAATCCTGTGATCCAGGCACCAACAAAGCAGTTTCCAAGTCA
This sequence comes from Chaetoderma sp. LZ-2023a, assembly GCA_034401795.1. NCBI lineage: Eukaryota > Metazoa > Mollusca > Caudofoveata > Chaetodermatida > Chaetodermatidae > Chaetoderma > Chaetoderma sp. LZ-2023a. The sequence continues at coordinate 38,884,094 of CM067372.1, read as the reverse complement.
TCATACAGAGACTGGGCGACTTCGTTCCGCCCTGGCGGTTTATGTAAGTCACTACTGTTGAGTTGTCTGATCGAATTAGAACACTCTTGCCCTGAACTTTCTGTAAGAAATGTTCCAGGCCCAAGACTACTGCTCGTAATTCCAGTAGATTGATATGTTCCTTTGAATGTTCCAGATTCCAAAGCCCTGATATTGTGGATTCTTCCAGGCAAGCTCCCCACCCCTCCATTGATGCATCTGTATACATCGTTAACTGAGGGTGAGGAGGGGTTAACATTACCCCCCCCAGGAGATTCTTGAAGGTGATGAATTAGAGGCTCCAACACTGACACGCTTGAGTCCAGTAAACCTGTACTCTGGGTCCATTGAGTCATGAGAAATAACTGGATCGGCCGCCTGCATAAGGCCGCCTGAGGAAATGACTGGTTCCAGAGAAACCATCAATCCCAGCATTCTCAGATAAACCCGTGTCAGGACATGATGACTGTTATACACCGCGACTGTATTACTGAGATGAGTATCTGTACCCTCTCCTGAGTAGGATAAACATATCCAGATCGAAGAACATTCCCAGGTAAACAAACTTCTGGGATGGAGTCAGCTATCTCCAGATTTGCTGATAAACTTTCCTGGTTGTGTGCTTTTAACAGCCAGTCGTCTATGTACGTGTGGACTGCTATGCTTCTCCTGCGGAGGTATGCTGTTATCGCAAGAACCACCCTGGTGAAGACCCGAGGAGCCGTAGAAATTCCGAAGGGTAACACCCTGAATTCCCACTGTCTGCCCTGGAATGCAAATCTCAGGAAGCGACGGAAACTCCTCGCTATTGGAATGTGGAAATAAGCATCCTTCAAATCTATTGAAGCTGTCCACATTCCCCTCTCCAACCCTGCCAACACCGATTTCACACTTTCCATTTTGAAACTGGGTGTGTCTATGAACTTGTTCAATGGCTTGAGGTTGAGAATTGCTCTCCACCCTCCAGTGCTTTTCGTTACCAAGAACACGGTTGAATAGAAGCCCGGGCAACTTTGTGCTGGTTGAATTGCTTCCTTGAGTATGAGGGAATTTATTTCCTCCTCTATACACAATCGCTGATTTGGATCTCTTGGAATTTGAGTCCAGACCGGCACCAGAGACAGTCGTGATGGTGGACCTGTTATCCAGTCGGGATACCCGACTGAAAGCCATAGCAAGACTAAACGGTCCTGAGTCAACCGTTCCCACTCTTGCATCTGGTTGGCTAATCGGCCTCCCACTGGTCCACCTAGGGAGAGAGGTGGACATAAGGAGCGCAAGAGTGGCACTGTCTTCTGGTGCAGATGCACTGGGGTAGCTCTTACTGTGGTAATCACCCTGTCAGGTACGATTACCACGACCGGATCCTCGCGCACCACGGCCCGCACCTTGGTGCGCGGGTGGCTGCCTGCGCCGGAGGAGCCTGCCCCCCCCTCGCTGCTGGCCGAAGCGCATGCGGCCGTTGCCAACGCTGCGCTGGTGGCTGGCCTCTGACCTGGCCACTGCCACCTCGAGCCAGCAGGGGATGATACGCAGGGGGAGCTGCGCGAATGCGCTCTCTACGGAGCACTTGAAATTGCTCACATAATGCCCTCTGGTTATTGACCAGGGTAACCGTCTCCTGGAGATGCTTACATCCCTCACCTCCAAAGAGAGCAGGACCTGTCATAGGCGTACGCAGCAGCCTATTATACAAATCCTGGGACAGGCACAAGTTATCAAGAGCAAACAAGCGCCTCGCCCGGACACTCCTTGTCACAGACCAGGTTAAACAGTCCAAAGCCAAGTTAATTCCATCTTGGATGGCTCTCTGGACAGTCACCGGACTAGGCTGATGTAATGCGGATGCCGTTACTACCCCCTGTAACAACTGTGAGACATGTGAAAGCGCTGAGATAAACGCCCTCGAACTTTCTTCCGCATCACGTAACGCGGTGTTAGCCGAATGCAAAACGTTCGAACACAGTGCTCCCGTTTCAGACCGGGAACATGGCCGCGTATCTTCACCCAGCGCAGCACGGTCATCCGTGGCTTAGGTACTACACCGTATAGCCGATATTGATCAGCTGTAATACGGCACCGCTTTGCCACTTCGCGGGGGGGGGGGGGGGCCTTCGCTAAACGTCCATGTGCCTTAATGGACGTCTCCGCCGCAGTGAACATATCAACAATATGATCAGCTAACGGCAAAGATGGCATAGCGGTAACAGTCGGTTTTCCTGCCTAACAGTCAGCTTTCCTGCCAGCCAAGGGCGCTGGTCCCATTGACTGGCCGACTGAACCACGGCAAGATCTGGTCTGACGTTGATTAGCCACTGACAAGCGTCAGACCAGTCTTCCTCCGTGGCCACCTGCGAATGCTCTACAAGACGAGGGCCTTTGTCATCCTCCTGAGCAATCACAGGTGTGTATGTGGCTGGAGGAACTGATACGCCTGGCAAGCCAGAGAAAGCATGCGGGCCTGAAGCCTGAAAGAACAGGCATGCCAAACTGACTGGCTTGACCAGGAGCAGGCACCGTGGTATTGCGTGGGGAAAATTTTGCCACACCACGGCCATGGCCAGCACCTGCTACACCATCGACAAGCCAAGGTATGCGGTAAAACTGGCCATCAGATCCAGCCCGGGCTACCTTCTGCGCCGTGAATGCTACTCCTGCGTGAGTAGTACCGTGGACAATGTCGCCCGTGATCCCCGCGAGGGGTGCACGTACGTCAATGTCCATGGCCATAGCGCCAGAAGGAGAACCCAGCAGATAACCCTCTTCTTCCTGGCTAACCCGGACTGGCCAAGAGAGGTACCATAGGAGGAACTGGTACCTGCAGGGTGCGGATAATCCTGGCCTGATAAGCAGGCAGGTTCCAGCGACACCTGACCACGAACAACCGGCACGGCAAGCCTGCTGCCAGTGTTCGTACCGTGGATTTCACCCTCTATTAGGGCCCCCCTCTGAATCATGGTCGAAAACTGATAGGTCCCTAAATAGTACTGATTCAGAGGCGGGGATCATCTGCTCCGGAGCAGATGAAGAGGACAACGAAAGATTTGGACCAGGAAGCATGCCACGAAGCAACTCTGGGACCAAATCTTTAATTGTCCTCTTCATCTCTCCCATCATCTCAATACGGAAGGCCTCCATATCCATAGCGGACGAGGCCTTCCTCTTACCCTTCTTACCAGAAGCCTCTTTCTTAACTTTCCTCTCCTCCTCTGGAGCCTTCTCCATGGTCGGCAATGATAGAAATTCAGACATTAGCTTCCCCCCCCACACTTTCTACAGATCTCACATTTAAGCAATGGCCCACATGCGCTGCACTGGGAGCATAAATGGGGGAAGAATCTATCTAGGATAAATCTTCCACATGAAGGACAACCAGGCCTCTGAAACACACCAGAGGACGAAGACAATGAGTATTACAGATCCGAAACAAAACCTCCAGGTGTAAGGACGAATTGTAATCATATCCAGAACATCCTAACTAGACAGGATAGTTTATACAGACTATACAAACATCAGATAAACAATGATAAATGGCAGTAAGATTTTTATAAATATTGTCAAATATAATTGAAATGCCTCATATCATAACTAGAGTACCTGAGTCTTTAGCATAGACAAACCATCTGATCTGATGAACCGGACGCTCCACCAACATTATGACCTCTTAACTTTCTCCACCTTATAGGGGAAGGAAGTGGACCAAGAGGGCAAAGTGAGACCTTCATCCGAGGCCTCCAACTCACTGGGAAAAGAATTTTGGTTAGATAACCTAACAATGTTAGTAGGAAATGGAACCTTGGTGGAGAAAAACAAACTCTCTGATGATGTGATGGCCTAAACAATCATAGGTAGATACCTGTGGACATAAACACAAAGAGAGATTAGTATTTCATAGCGCCATTTTGAAATAAACTAGTTATTTTAGGCGCTTATCATGATAAACGCGAGTCCCGGAAACACACTACAACGGGATAAACTCGCTAAAATATACTAGAAGTCACCTGATGGCTAGGTCCTGGGAGCTCCTCTGGAGTAGTAACACGTTCTGCCATATTAATCCATGTGAAAAAGAACTTCTACACAGCCAAAACTTTCAGAATTTAAGGAAAAGCCTATGAGCATAGAAAACATGAGTTGTCTCTCAGCCAATAAATTAGCAAAGAGGAAGTACTAGTCTGCGCATACACGGTGGTGGGGCTAGCATCCGCCAGACTGTCATCCTACTAAAACGATTATTTCTGTCTTCAACACCAGCATGCCATCAGATACTTGGAGCAGCAGTCACTACTGGCATCTTAATGGAAACCCAGTTACCATCTGCGAAGAGTTCACACATTTAGGTCTGACCAGAAATATCAATCTTTCATCTCAGCTGTCATCATTCATCAGTGATAGAATTAGTAAAGGGCGACGTACGCTTTATATGCTCATGGGAATCGGTCTACATGGACTTAATGGTCTTCCACCAACAGTAGCCTACAAACTGTACACCACTTATATCCTACCTTGCTATATACATGGGCTCGAATCAATATGGATAAAGCAGAAGGAGATGGATGCCCTAGAACTATTCCAAAGGAGCACTCTCAGATATATACAGCATCTCCCGAAAACCTGTGCGAAAGCAGCCATATATCTTCTACTCGGAGACCCATAGAAGCAGAAATTGATGCTAGGCGGTTAACTCTATTTGGAGCAATAGCGCATCAACGAGACTCTACTATTGCAAAACTAGCATATCGTCAGCTCATCATGACTCAACCAAAAGAAAGGAGCTGGTTTTCAATGGTTGCTGCCTTATTCAAGAAGTACAATCTGGGCAGTCCACTCCGCCTTCTAGAGAATCCTGTTGAGAAATTAGCATGGAGTACCAAAATTTGTAGTAATGTCAACTTGTTCTGGGCAATTCACTCCACGTCGCAGCCCATAGTAAGAGCACTCTGCAGCATCTATGTATAGCGAAGTGTCAGATTGTTATTTCACACCATATTTGGACTAATTCATCAGATGTAAGAGATGTACAAAGAGCTACAATTAGAGCAAAGATTCTCACTGGAGAAACAGATTCACTGGCGGGCGCGAATCAGATAGCTGTCCTATATGTCAAGTTGAACCAGCTGACTTAGCTCACTTTCTCTTTTGGTGCAAAAATGTCTACCCAAACGCAGCCTGCTACAAGAGATATATGGAAAGACTTCTCCAATCAACACTTAGTGAACAGCAGCTTCTAACACTGACCCTCGATTCTCAGAACCTAAATCCACTAACAACCCCTGAAGGAAGTACCTACAACATCAGTACATTAATTTCAGAAACGATAGAAATAATGTCTCGCTGGCTCTGTTACAGAGCCCATCACTACAGGGTCTGTCTGTCTTCTTCTTTTCGTTCGCTGATCATACCGCCAGTCCTGTAAGTGACTATCAACATGATCATAAGCGTCTACAGAGTCTGTGAAATGAAGGAAATTTCAATTTCCATTTCTCCGAGTTCTAACAATACTCACCATTCTATTACTTCTGATAACAAGCTATCCTGATAGCTGGCTCTAAGAATCTAGACTTAATAAGCTTTACCGGCTCCTGGAACCGGGTAACCGGCTCCCAACAAACGGGTACCCGTCTGCCAGTGAGGCTCATATTGTTTGCATAGCTACCAAACAAGAGAATACCTATGGCTTGCCTCCGTGGGGCTGAGAGGCAGGGTCCGTAATAGAATGGTGAGTATTGTTAGATCTCGGAGAAAGGGAAATTGAAATTTCCTTCATTCTCCTTCGATCAATACTCACCATTCTATTACTTCTGATAACACCAGATTCAGTCAGTAACCTGGTGGGAAGGGGCAAGCCATCAAATGCCTCTTTTACCCATTGGAGAAAGATCGTAGACTTAAAACCTGACAAATGGAGACCTAAAAGACCCATCAAGTTTAAGGGACCGAATCACATTCGCATCACCACCCCCCACCCGACCCCCTTTTTCTCCTAAGAAAAGGGAAAGAACTCACGAACATGTATCTTGTCTGAAACACGAATATGGACGGTTAACTGCTCTTAGCATATATTAGCCTGGGAATGAGCATGAATATATAAGATGAATGATCATGATATATAAACATAATACAAAAACCTCTCAATCTTGAATTACCTCATGATTATTGGATTCCAGACGTAGAGTCTTCAACCAATCACTTGTTCGACCATCCGTGACACAATCTTGGTTGTAATCTCCTTGCTTGACCATGTCTGCCCCTAACTTTTGCATTTTCAAATGTCAAAAAAGGGAGAAGAGCAGTGTGTCCGTTTAACTATCGGTTCAAAACAGCTAAAGTGAGTGGATTGGTGGAGTCTGACACATCCCTCATATAGTAATCCGTGAAAGAGGACTCACAGTGCCATTGTGCAACAGCCATGATGTCCTCTAACGGAACACCATTGTAAAGGGCATTCGAGGCGGCTATTCCTCTAACATCGTGTGCCCTTGCGCATTGCACCTGGTGCCCAGTCGCAATCTCGTGGGAGCATGCATTCCACCACCCAAACGAGATAGAATCCATGGATGCGGTGCCATATGGCTTCTTATGGCAGATCCACAGATGTGTATCATTCGACCGTAATGAGTCTGTCCGTCTTTTGTACTTAGTCAAAGCACGGACTGGGCACCAGACACTGGCATCACGATCAAACCGAGTTAGTTTCGGTATAATGATCGGCTTGCAGGGATATTTCAAAGATTGATTCTTTGACATAAACTCTGCTTTCGGCAGTCAACACAGACCCTCTCCGGAGACAATAAATCGGTCCCTCTCTGCTGAAAGCGCATGGATCTCACTGCGTCTTCTCCCTGAGGAAGCTGCCAATAGAAAAACCGCCTTTAGAGTCAAATGCTTTAGACTAGCCGAACGCAACGGTTCGAAAGGGTGCTTGGCCAGTACATTAAGCACTAAAGATAGACTCCAGGCTGGAATGACTACCGGTTGTGTCGGTCGGAGATTGCTCATTCCCTTCACCATCACATTTAACTGGGCCACCTCTGGACTACCCCTGTTGGCTAGACAAGGGATAACTGATGCCAAAGCTGAAATGTATCCTGCAATTGTGACAGGAGCCAGTCCTGAATAGAACAGCTCACAGAGAAAGTCTGCTATTTGCTGAATAGTGGGTTGAAAGGTATCAATAGCCTTTCCTTCACACCAGTCTGCAAATTTGTTAACCTTGCTGTTATATGACTTGAAGGTTGACCTCCTCGCAGCTGCGATAAATTTCGCAGCTTGTCGAGAAGAACCTTCCGACGTGGAACGTTGTTTGATAACATCCGCGCAGTCAATTTGAACATTTTGGGACGCTCGTGTAGGAAGCGTCCCTTGGCCTCGGAGATTATGTTCAGAATCTCGGGTAACTGCACTGGATTGTCCACCAGCAGATCCAGAAGATCTGTGAACCATGACGTGCTGGGCCAATATGGTGCTATTAGCAGGACCAGGCATGGTACCTCTCTGATCTTCACCAATATCATCGGAAGAAGAATGGTGGGCGGGTACGTGTGAGCGTGCATCCCTCTCCAGCTTATCGCCAGTGTCTGTATCGACGGCATTTGGATCTGGAATCGGCGAGACATAAGTCATGATTTGAGCATTTTCCTTTGTGGCGAACAAGTCCACGTTGGGTTTGCCCTAATGCTCGAAGATCCTGTGAAGAACTGGAGGGTTGAGACCATTCTGTCGGCAGAATCCTCTGTCTGCGAGACAAAGCATCTGCCAGAATGGTCAATCGCCCAGGAATGTGAGCTGCTTTCAAAACAACTGAGTAATTCCTGCATCATTGAATCAAGTGCCACACCTTCATACACAGTGTGTGTGCCTTGGTCATGCCTTGGCGATTTATGTATGATACTACTGTCGAGTTGTCTGACCGTATCAATATCACCTTGCCCCTGACTTTTGGAAGAAATCTTTCCAACGTCAGTTCCACTGCCATCATTTCCAACAGATTGATATGCAGCTGGCTCTCTTGGAGAGTCCATGTGCCCGAGACCTGGTGTTCTCCCAGGCAGGCCCACCCCACCCCTCCAGCGATGCATCCGTGTACATGGACAGCTGGGGGCTGGGTAGGTGCAGCGAAACTCCTTTGCTTTGACAGGGGTTCTGTTCTCTGTTTCCACAAAGATATCAGATACAACTGGATAGGTCTTCGCATCAGAGCAGCGTACAGGATTACCTGCTCCATGGAGACCATCATGCCCAGCATCTGAAGAAACCGCCTCGCCTGAATGTGGTTTCCGAATCGAAAACTCTTGAGGATGGCTAACAGAGACACCACTCTGGGCTCTGACGGGTAAACCATGCCCTCGTTGAGATCGAATCGCATCCCTAAATAAACGAACTGTTGAATGGGTATCAACTCGGTTTTCCCCTTGTTGACTATTCAGCCTAGAAACGAAAGCAATTTCAGAGTCAGAGCAGTATCCACCTCTAACTTGGCTGGCGTGTCTGCCTTGATAAGCCAATCGTCTATGTAGGTGTGAAGCGCCACGTTCTCTCTTCTGAGAAGCGCTGTCACCGCAAGGACCGCTCTGGTGAAAACCCGTGGAGCTTTCGACAAGCCGAATGGGAGGACTACAAACTCCCATACTTGATTCTGAAACGCAAATCTCAGAAACCTGTGACAACCCGTTCATTGGAATGTGGAAATATGCATCTTTCAGATCAATCGATACACACCACATTTCTTTCCTCAATCCTGCCATTACCAACCTCGGAGTTTCCATCTGAAACCGAGGCATATGGATAAACCAATTCAATGGCCTGAGATTGAGAATGGGTCTCCAACCCCCTGTGCTCTTGGGGACAAGGAACATGTTTGAATAGAAGCCTGGAGTGTGCTGGTTTGCTGGTTTTATTGCTCCCTTCAGAAGCAAACCTGACACTTCATTTTGAATGGCTTCTAACTTGTCTGGCTCCCTTGGTACGGGAGTCCCGACTGGTGCCAAAGACCGATTTTGTGGTGGAAAACCAACCAGCACTGGGCCGGTGCCCGGTACTGGAGTGGCCTCAACCACGGGCGGAGCCGCTGTCCTGGCTTGCGCCAAGCCAGACAGATAGAGGCCGGTTCCATCCAGGATGGAATCGACCTCCATGCTCTCCACCTGCAGCATCTCAGGCCGCAGCAATCTCCTCCTCATCTTCAGATTCCGAAGTCGTCACCAGACGAGGAAACACTGGCGCCGTCCTGACGGACAGCTCCCATGCCTGACGGACCGGCCACCATTACTGGACCACCCGGAGGTGGCCGCAGAGAGACAAAACCCATCAGGCCAGAGCCCGACGGGACTGCCATGGAGCTGTACGAGACGGCTCCCTCAGTGGCCAGTCCAGAACCCTGTCCAAGAACAGGGTCTGTACCAAGCACGGGAAGAGACTGCCCTGCAACTTTTGGTAGCAGGGATGACACCAGCGTAGGAAGGACGCTATGCAAGAAGCCTTGCATAGCAGGTCCAAAGCACGCCGAAACTGACGCTCCATGATTTAGTTACGGACCGCCTAACCCCGCGTCAGACCATGCCAAGTCCTTCTGGGAAAGGAACTTGACCATCATATCGGACGACCACACTGCACAAACGTCACACCTATTATCAAGATTACAGTTGGCACACTTAAAGCAGACATGGTCCTTGAACAAGACCTTCACAAACTTGTGGCACTCGTCACATGATGGCGGGGCTGACTTGGCCTATAAATAAGCACAAACCTACAATAAGCAAGCGGAAGGAAACAGGAACGGAAGGCAGACAAATAATTTTCAAATATATATTGACTATAAATTAATTGTAATCCTCCAGCACCCCACCCCGTAACATTACAGCAAAGATCGCATTGATTATGACGACACGAATGAAGCGGACATGATACACCCATACACTGATCCTGATCAATATAAATTATACTCCTAATGAAGGCCAAAACGATATGTGAAAAAACAACAAAATGAAACAAACTGCTGCAAAACCGCAGACCACACATCTTAATCATGAATTTTGAAACCACCGATCATTGAAAACAGATCGTGATAACACGTAAAACTTGAAAATTCCAGTTTTTCTGGTATCAATAAAGTATGCAGCACCCAGAATCAGATGCGCGAATTAATGAAACATTTTCTTCACATAAAAATCTGAGATAACTCGGTGTGACGTCACCCGCTCGGATAATACGGAGAACGACGTCAGCCGATTTTGGTGTTCAAAAACCGTAAGCCAACACCTTATTTCATATCTGCCGATCGCCGGGGTGAAGGAAGGCGACATTTCGCTGTTAATACACGTCCCAGATTCGGGGTCAGAAATTGGAACATGCGACACAGACAAAATTTTATAGACCTGTCTTTTACAACTATGGAATAACATGGAAATATACAACCTGGATTTCAACGGCTCCTTCCATGGTAATCCAATAATCCTTTGAGAGCAAACAACTAAGCTATCACAACAAAGAAATGACTTAGAAACTTTAAGAAAAGGCTAAGACAATCCAATTGGGAAAAAGCATGTAGCTCTTGTTGATATGCAAACAAGAATGAGCCTCACTGGCAGACGGGTACCCGTTTGTTGGGAGCCGGGTACCCGGTTCCAGGAACTGGGAAAGCTTACCAAGTCTAGATTCTTAGAGCCAGCTAGCAGGATAGCTTGTTATCAGAAGTAATGGAATGGTGAGTATTGATCGAAGGAGAATTAACTACCTCCACAAAAGACCAAAATAGTCATTGCTGAGTAGTGTGAATAGAGATGTACAAATGAACTTTTATGCTAAGTCTACTAACAGAACTGCACATAGCGAAAGCAAAAACTACTAATTCTGGTGTCGGTGCGGCTAACCAGTTTAGCATTACCCTGATAACCAGGGAGACTACATCCTAGTTGAAGTTGATTAGATCTCTGTCACAAGTATTAACTTATGAAAAGTGATCTTTATGAGCTGACATAACTTCACTGTATAGGAGATCTCGTTCTCTTGCTGCTTGGCTCCTAAGGGCTGCAAATCATGAAATTAAGAAAATCATAAACAATTTGGTAGAAAGGTTTGGAATGAAACTGGAATGAAAAGCAACTAAAAGGCCTGTGCATGGAGATCTGCTTTCCACATTACACAACACATACATGTCTAACAGGCTAATTTGCATTATAGCGAATGCAGTGAGCGATGGCTTGACACGAAGCCATCGTGAACGAAGTGAGCGTAAATAGATAACATGTACGTACGTGTACTGAGGAAAAATCAACAGAAAATGAGACATGGAACGAGGCTAAAATAAATATACCATACGACTGAGAAAGCTTTGTTTCCGGTCGCGAGCTTTTTGTTAGTTCCGGTTTCGGCTTATGATATAGCTTTTGTGGTTTCTTCATGGACCCCCCATTGCATTATGGGATACAGTTCTTCATTATGCGTATGTTCCCCTAGTTGTTTTAGGGGGCAACCTACAGCGCATTTTCAATGTCCAAAATTTGTGTGACACTGCTATCACGAAAAAAGCGCACATTTACTTCCGAATGTAAAACGATTAAATGGTATGAAACAGGCCACGTAAAAGCTGTATTTATTCCTATATGTGCGTCTGCTAATGCAATATGAGGTTTGGTTGACTGTCTCGCATTATTTTTAACACTGATGGCCGTGGAAAGTCGTTGTTATCAATGTCGTATGCTGACAGCGCTGATAGCAGGAAATTTAAGGCCGGTTACCATGCCATTCGCACCCAGATGGAATGTACATGCATGTATTTATTCGCAGACATGTATTAATTTCCACTTTTTGTAGCTTTTGTCTGGATAAACGCGATCTAAAAATTCTAGCGGACGACATTTCATTATGACATCATAGTTACTATGGACTTGTTTGTATTTTCCCAAATAGCGAGGAGCACCGCGATACGTCGGTTCAAATTTTATAACATTATTGGACTGGCGAAACCATTTAATGGTGCAGGCTCCGGTAAAAGACACAATAATGCTGTCGGATATCACTGACAATGGGCAGATGCATTGTTGTGAATATCGTGGACTGGATTTACCAGAATGCCCTCCACGCATGATTGAAAATTTGCTTCGAATGTACTATACATGGGGTTCAAGTTCAAGATTATTTATTTTGATATAGAATATACATTTACAGTTTCACAACAGGTAGTCCACCAAAGGCAGAGCCTATGTGGCGGTGGACCCCTACATATAACATATAACAACAATATAGGACATGAGAATACTGAATACATACGGTTAACATGTTATAGTCCTATATATACATATAGTTAACTGTCTCGCTGCCAAGCCTCTGCAGTCTACATTTTCCATGGAGCCTAACTCAGGGTATGCTGAGTACCTCTAAAAAAATTTGACCGAACGTTGTCGGTGGCTAAGCCACAAGCAACTTTCAGTCAAAATTTTTCTAAAATACTCAGCCAATCCAGTCATTGCCAATTGGAATTATTGTCCGCTGGCTTCCAGCAGTCCAACAGTTAATAGACGTATGACAATTTACATTTTTACAGGGAAAGACATGACAGAGGGATGTGTGCTTATCTTGCTTAAGTTAATAATTCTATATTACATATTCTTATTATCAATGACAAAGTATTAATTTATTTTTTTTAGGCTGTGATGGTAGAGGTAGTTGTTTGGTAGTTACCATTATGACAGATATTCTTATTATTATTATTTGTTCTGGTGACTGGGTGCAAGTATGAGAATAGCATGCCATGATGGTGAGTGTTTTCCAGAGTCTAGTAGGTTTCTATAATCTTCTTTTTGATATTCTGCTTAAAGTACTGTAGCTTTATGATGTCTGTGCGTGTGCGTGTGTCTGTATTATTCCATAACTGAATTACTTTGTATGAGGGTTTTTGTTGTGCTGCTTTTATTTGGTGGTGTGTTGAATAGCTAGGTTATTTCTTGTTCTTGTGTTGTGAGGATGCAATTGTGTATTGAGCATAAAAATGTTAGATAAGGATGAGGGTAAGTTGCCATTGTGGAAGTCCCTTAAGATTGTGTATAGTTGGAGCCCTCCTATGTCCTCAAGTTTTAAGACCTTTTCTGATTTAAAGATATCCTGGCCACCTGCTGTTTGTGAAAATAGTTTAATAGATTGCTTTTGCAGAGATTTTAGTTTTTTTAGTCTAGCTTGAGATGTATTAGTCCAGATAGCATTGCAGTAGGTGATGTGAGGAAGAATCATTGTGCAGTACAGGTTTTTAATAATATTAGGTGTTAGATAGGGTTTCAGTCTGCGAATGATGCCAATGCTTTTTGCTACCCTGGTAGTAATAATTTCAATATGCTTCTCCCATGTTAAATTTTTGTCCAGATATACTCCTAAAAACTTAGCATATTGTGCTTCTTGACCTATCTGGTTATCGATATAGAGGTTTGGGAGAGCTATTTCTTTTAGTTTCTTAGATTTTGTGAATAGTATATAATTAGTTTTTGATACATTTAAGGCCAATTTGTTTACTTTAAACCAGTCTATTAATTTCGGCATTTCATTATTGACATTTTTGTATAGAATTTTTATATCCTTGTGGCTTCAGAAAGCATTTGTGTCGTCTGCAAACAGTATTAGTGAGCAGGGGCCCAAGAACTGAACCTTGCGGAACACCACAAACTATATTTTTGTATTCAGAGATAGCCCCATTGAATTGTACACACTGTTCCCTGTTTGACAGGTAACTCTGTATCCAGTTCAATGCAGTACCTCTTATTCCATAGTATGCTATGCAAGCTTTTGCAGTAAAATTGTATGATCAATTGTATCGAAGGCTTTGGAAAGATCCAAGAATACACCTAGCGTATGTTCATTATTCTCAAGGGAGGTTGATAATTTTCCTACCATATCCACAATGGCAAGCATAGGTTGGGCATACGTATTTAGGACATTTCGACCATATACAAATTCGTCCTATTTATTTAAGCAATAAATGGTGTCTGCATTCGCTTATAGGCAACGCCTATTTTCATATTACGCACAGATTGCATAAACGAGGAAAAAGAAACTGACACGTGTCAGTTTCCGAGAAAACTGACACGTGTCGGTTTCCGAGAAACTGAAAGTAATTATCGACTCATTATCGAGTTTGAATTTATTTTAAATCTAGTATCTACGTGTCATTCATACCTGCCCACTTTGGAAAATAAAAACAAGTGATGCACCAAGTGCTGTGAGACCCCAGGTAAACAATGTAGCGAGAAGTGTCTGGAACACTGATCCATAGCCAGGAATCATTTTAAATGTTGCATAACATTAACAATGAAAAGTTCGCCTTATATTTCAATTAATGCAGTATTGCCAGATTCTACCTACATGTGTCCAACATTGTCATAGACATCTAATACTCGTAGACGGGACACAGATTTGAATACTATTGGATCGCTCACGGTGCCTTCAAATGTGGATTTTCATAGTTCAATAATTTTCGACCGAGTGCGCATGTCACATGTCAAAGTGATTTCCTGTAGTATTCTCTCGGCCTCTTAGGATATGGTACAAAATAGATGTTGTGCCGGCCTATGTTCTGTGTTTACTTACGAATGTTTGTAAAATTAAATATCACCCTATATATTGTAATGTTTTGCTTTGCTGCGTGCGTGCGTGCGTGCGTGCGCGCGCGCGCGCGTGCGTGTGTGCGTGCGTGTGCGTGTGTGTGTTTGCGTGCGTGCGTGCGTGCGTGCGTGCGTGTGTGTGTGTGGGAGGAGGGGGGGGGGGCGTCGACTCATGAGCTCTGCCTTTGATGGACTGCGTATTGTATATTAAGCACGAAATAAATAATCTTGAATGTTAACCTGTGGACTCAGGCTATTACTTAGCCTCTGTGTCCGCCTCAACGTGTGTTCATCATCATCATCATCATCATCATCATAATCATCATCTGTTGCGACGTTGGAGGCCCTAGAAAGGCCTATTGCCAATCTCAACTGAATACATATTGTGTATTGTTGCGCATATGCAGATAGTGGATGTACAATTTACATATGTACATAGGTTAGTAATTGCTAAAATCAGGTTGGTAGGACATGTCCACCTATTCAGGTTGGATATACAGAGGTATATACAAGATTTACAGATGCTGGTAAGACCTGTTCCTCTACCTTGCTTGGGTGCGCTTTGCCTATATACAAATGTGTTAAACGTTGGTTAGTCTGGTAGGGTATGCCCACCTGGCCTGGTTGCATGTAGTTATATACAGATGTGGTCGACACTGATGAGTTTGGTAGGATATGCCCACCTGGCCTGGTGCCAAGTACTGGTGCATAGCTGATGACGAAGGTGCTAGGATATGCACACCTGCTTGGTTGTGTGTACATACGCTATGTATGTAAGTATTAGCTGCTGTGATATACCCACCTGGCCTGTTTAGATGTACAGTATATACAATATGTACAGTGCAATGCGGTGTGATAGCTGCTGATTGGAATGGTAGGACATACCCTCCTGCCCTGGTTGCATGTGCATAAGCTTTATCTATATGATATATAGGATGGCTGTTGAAATGATTGAGGTTGGTAGGACACACCCACCTGGCCTATGTAAATTTTGCCATGGGCTAGTGGTAAAGGGGTGGCTTGTATGTGGATTGAGGTGGTGCAGTGATTGTATCTTCCACTTGCTGACACTCTAGTTGGGGTTGGCTTCTAAGTACGGCTGGGAGGTCGACTGTGTACACATAGTGAGGCCAGAACTTGTCGAATCTGTTCTTGAAACAATTTAGTGAGGGTGCTGTCGCAACATTTTCGCTTAGAGAATTCTAGTTATTGACAACCCTGTTACTAAATATGTGTGCACGTAGTGACTGGTTTGAATGGCGTTTCTTTAGCATGTAGCTGTGGCCACGTGTTTTGCTTGACTTTTCTAGTGCCAGACCCTGTAGGTCCATGGTATATTTATTGTGAAGGAACTTGTATGTTTCAATCAGGTCACCATGGATACGTCTATTTGAGTGTCAGGAGTTTTAGAATGCGGAGCCTTTCCTCATATGCCTTATCATACAATCCTGGTAGTAACTTGGTGATCCATCTCTGGACATTTCTATATGGGTTATGTCCGTCTTGAGCCATGGAGGTTGGCATATTCGAGTAACAGTCTCACTCTTGACTTAAAATGTAGTCTGATGATTTCAGCATTAAGGTAGCAGAAGGAGCGTCTGATTAGCCTGACTACTTGGTTAGCTTTGTTGACTGTCATCTGGACATGATTATGGAATGTTAACTTGTCATCGAAGTTGACTCCTAGGTCTTCTTCGCATGTTGTGATTTCCAGTTTGGTCACTTTCCCACCTTCTTCTGACATTGTGTGGGTGTAATCAGGGTGACCAGTTCCAATCCGCATTACTTTGCATTTCTGGGGGTGGAATTTTAAAAGCCAGCGTTCTGACCATAATTGTAGACTATCTATATCATTTTAGAGTTTACTGCAGTCCTCTGCTGATACAATTTCGTGGTAGAGTTTGGTATCATTGGCAAATAGCTTTATGACGCTATGGGCTACATCTGGTAGATCATTGACATAGATCAAGAACAGAATAGGGCCTAAGACACTGCCTTGGGGAACTCTACTAATGACATCGGCCCATGGGGAATATGCTCCATTTACGCAGACTTGCTGGTGTCTATGTGAGAGGAAGGCTAAGATCCAGTTGGAGACCATCACTGAGATTCCGTAGCTATAGAGCTTGGTAAGGAGTCTTTTGTGTGAAACGGTGTCGAATGCCTTTTGGAAATCGAAGTAGATAGCATCCATGCAGGATTATTTGTCTAGCAGTTTGGTCCGCGTTTCTATTACAGTTAGTAGTTATGTGGTACATGATCATCATCATCATCATCATCATCATCATCATCACCACCATCATCATCATCATCATCACGACGTATGAGGCATGTATGGCCTTTTGTCGGTCAAAATACTTGTTTTTATAACTATTTGCCATTGTTTCCGGTGTAGGAACTTTTTGTGACTTAATTGACATGTAATATACCATGGATACATATATTTGTACATCATATATACATATGTACATATATACATATTATACAGATATAAACATTTACGCTAGTTCTAGACAGTACGAGGCGCATGAAAAGTCAACACGTCCACCTGTGCTAAAGTCATAGGAACAAAATAGGCTATACATTTTACTAGATATTGATAGGACAATCTCTGGCAGTATCGTATAAACGGCTGTACACTTGAGGATTTAAATACTGGATCCGAAGGAGAATTTTCCAACAGATTTGCCCATGTGATTACACAGGCATCACGTATGCTCAGCTACAATGATTAACCAGGCGGTGAACTCTGATTTATGATGGTGAACTCAGATTTATACACACTGGCGGATGATTCATTTGCTATACTGTGAAATAATGACAAGCCAACAGGGCAATCACTGCTCCTTTATGCGAGATTAACTTTGTTCCTAAAAATCTATCTGAATCCTCCATGAACTATGTATGCTTCACATTCTTGTATTCCAGGCTTCCAATACTCTGACATGATCTCAAATTTCATATCCTGATTTCCCTCCAGAATCTATCAAGGGCTACTTCAAAAGCAAAGACAATTTTACAGTATACAATTTCCTCAGGCAGGCTGTTCCAGGTATCCACCACTCTGTTAGTGAAGGAGTATTTCCGTAGGTCTGTCTTACTTTGTTGTTTGACTATTGTCAAATGATATCCTCTTGGATGATCTTATAAACCTCAGACATTTCTCCTCGGAGTCTCCTATAACTCATTGTTGGCATCTTTAAGCTTCTCAATCTATCTGCATATTCCAGGTTCTTTAGCGCTGGTATTTGCTTTGTTGCCCTTTTTAGAACGTTTTCTATTTTCTCAACATCCTTCTTTTTGTAGGGGCTCCATACTCCTACAGCATATTCCAGGTGTGGCCTCACCAGGGCCTGAAAAAGAGCTCTGAACAAACTTTCATCTGGGTAGGTAAACGATCACCTGATTAGGGCCATGATACTGTTAGCTTTATTTGCCTGGGTTCTGATGTGGCTTGCAAAGGCTAGCTTTTTGTCTACGCCAACTCGAATGTCCTTTTCTTGATCCACATGTTCGAGCTTCACTTCTTTCCCATCTTGGCCATACAAATGATACTTTCTCTCCTCTGTCTGCTTTGCTCTTTTGCTTTCAACTGACAAAATCTTGGATTTGTTGGGATGAAACTGTAAAAGCCATTTGTCTGACCACTCCTGTAGATGATCAAGGCCAGATTGGAGGGCCTTTGCATTATTCTCTGAGCTTATATGCTTGTAGATCTTGGTATCATCCGCGAATAGGTATGATGTTGATTTGACACAGTCTGAGATCATTTATGTAAATGACAAACAGTATTGGGCCAAGCACACTAGCCTGTGGTATTTGACTTGTTACTGGGTGATCTAATGAAGACTGTCCATTCACCACAACACATTGTTTTCTATTTGATAGAGATATTTCGATCCAATTTGTCATCTGAGGGCTTATTCCATAATTGTGTAGCTTACTAATCAGCCGTCTGTGCGGCACTGTATTGAATGCCTTCATGAAGTCCATGTATATGGCATCAGCCTTCCCTTCCTTGTCTAATATCGCTGTCCAGTCATCCAGTACTTTCAGTAATTGTAGACAGGTTGATCTACCCATCATGAACCCAAATAGGTTTTTTGCTAAACAATTAATTTTTTGCATGTGTCCAGTTATTTCTGCTCTCACTAGCTTTTCCATCAGCTTGCACACCACACTGGTTTTATGCCTTTCTTGTAGATGGTGGTTACATTAGCGACCTTCCAGCTGTCCAGCACTTCACACTGTTTCAATCTTCTTCTTCTTCTCGTTCGCTGATCATACCACCAGTCCTGTAAGTGACTATCGACATGACCATATGCGTTAAGTGCGTGGATCCATGGTTTATTAGAGTGCGCCGTGCGGCCTGGAACCTCCATCTTCAGCACTCGAGGTTTCTGTCAGGGTTACCTCACCATTACCTCCTTTAGTCGCCTCTTACGACATGCAGAGGATACGGAAGGTGTATTCTAAGCCCCACCTACAGGGCAAACACTGTTTCAATGATCTGTTAAAAATTATAGTCAATGGGACATACACTTTCAGATAATTCACTGAGGGCTTTTTGGTGTACTCCATCTGGGCCAAGTGATTTTGTTTTATCCTTATTCTTTAGGAGTTTCTTCACCTCATCCGTTGTGAAACTTCTATCCTGGAATACATGCTCCACATTTACATTTTCTCTCATTGGTAGTTCCCCATCCGGTTCGATTGTGAAATATCATATTACTATTGAAATCTTATTTGTTGTTACAAATTCCATTACCTAGTCAAATAAAATGTCAGATTAATACAGACAACCAAATCTTATTTAAAATAAAAATATAGATTCAAGATATTTATTTCATACTTAATATATAATATACATACATCACAATTGGGCAGTCCATCAAAGGCAGAACCTATGGACCTCCTACACACAAAACAAGACATTACAATATATAAGGTGATAGTTAATATAGTCATCTGTAATGTAGTATTAACGACTGTACAGCACATAAGACGGTACAACAAATATTTTTGTACCATATTGTCATGACTGTTCTAGAGTAGTCTACATATAAGCAATCTTCATATTATTTTGTATTTAGCTTCCATCCAGAACTTATATTGCAGATACAAGGTTTCTAATATGGTACATATGGAGTGGGGATGGGGGGGGGGGGGTTGTTGCTCAACAATGACACAGCAGTATTAGAGTGAGAATATGGTAGAGTGCTGACATCTGATATGCCCACTGAGAAAATGAATATCAGATGGATGTTCAAGCTAATTCAGATCTGATTGAGACCATCTATTTTGGCTCATTGCATGCTTTTCAGCTCTCCTAAATTCGTTAATACCTACCACTCTGATGACAATACTCCATCTTGTATTAATGTCTATAGCAGAGAAACTGGCATACAATATTCAACAATTTTGGGGGACGATGTTGCTGTCCATTCATGAGCCTCGGCTTAGTAGGAGTGTGCCTATACCGTTTCCTTTCTTTTATAGGGAAGCTGTGCTCAAATAAGGTTGTACAGATACCATGGAATTTATTGTAGACATGTTCACAAGAATGCATGTCTATTATTTTACACCAGTCAAACTCTGGCATGGAACTTTTGATATTTTCTATATTGACATTGAATTTTTCACGCTCAAATTGTTTGTGAAATGTTTGTTGTTTTTCTAATAAAAATATTGGTAGATGATTTGAAATGTCAGCTAAAAATTCTGGTCACGAATGTATCATCATCATCATCATCATTATCATCATTTTACGAGGCATACGCCATTGCCTCAGTGTTTTGTTATAGTATGGCTTGCACAGTCCAATTCAAAATTTCTTTCTATGAAGTAAATATCTAAATTGTTTCTGGATGATTTGACTGTTGTTGCGCAATCAATTCTCCTCGAAACCGTCAACATTTAGTGAAATTTGACTTTAGGTCTGCTTTGTGGAAGTGCTGTGGTGCAGATGGTACATGTTCCCCATGTGTGCTGCAGTGTGTAGCCTAGATTCATGGTTACACCCGCTGCGCCTAGCACATGGCTGTACATATACATATTGACTTGTGGAAGCTATGGTTGATCTTATTGCTGTTGTTATCATTTTCTGTGTTGATTGCTATCTGTGTCTCCTTTTCTATGCTAGTGCCACGCCATGCTATCCACAAAAATGTTACCGCAAAAAGCAGTGACATATCCAAGCATAATCGTTACCGAGTTCGATGCTACCATGTCTGAACGAGATTCTGAATCTACAGGCGATATATGCTAATGTCTCTTCATGCTAACACAAAAATGTGGACGTGGAAGGCAGAGACCTATCTACTGATAATTGGAATCGTTACAGAGGATATATCTTGCCTATGCACAGGCTACTCAAAGACCAGTCCACTGTATTGGCAGAAATGCAGTAAGACTGTATGATGTGCTGGGATATGTATAGCCTGTTCAGTCAAATTCAAATGTTCTTTCTTTGAAGTAGATATCTAGTTTGTTCTTGAATAATTCGGTTGTTGTCAGTTCGGCAGTGAATTCCACTGTGGCACAACTCTGTTAGTGACAAAGTGCTTGCGAATACCTTTGTTGCTGCATTTTATGTTGAGCATGAACTTATGACCTCTGGTCTATGTAATATTAGAAGGTTCGAAAAGTAGTCCTTTTCAATAGTATATAGATCCCTAATGAGCTTGTGCGTTTCAGTTAAATGTCCTCAAACCCATATATATTTCAGTAACATTGGATTTTGACTTTCAAGTCGTTCCATCTAACTATTCTCTCTGATTTATGGCACAAGTTTTGTTGCTCAGAATTGAACTCTTTCTAATAGCTGTGATTGCTTTTTTCAGTCTTGACAATCATGCTGAGTTGACTCGATGTTGGTAACGGTTCTCTTGATTAATCCTACTGTGTTGGTTGCCTTGGATACACTATTAATTATATGTATACAAAAGGCAGGTTTCTGTGTCGATATGCACTCCCATGTCTTTTTCTACCCTGGATGGTGATACAGGATGCATATCAGGTGTATCTATCATATAGTATTTAGTTTGAGGGTTATACCTGCCGAAATGCAGGACATATAGAACATATGTCCTGCATTTCGGCAGGTATACCCCTCAAACTAAATAATATATAATAGATACACCTGATATGCATCCTATATCATCATCCAAGGTAGAAAGAGACATGGGAGTGCATATCGACACAGAAACCTGCCTTTTGATATACATAGAATCTCTG
Organism: Chaetoderma sp. LZ-2023a; assembly: GCA_034401795.1. Lineage (NCBI taxonomy): Eukaryota > Metazoa > Mollusca > Caudofoveata > Chaetodermatida > Chaetodermatidae > Chaetoderma > Chaetoderma sp. LZ-2023a. The sequence continues at coordinate 38,862,255 of CM067372.1, read as the reverse complement.
TGTTGAAAGATAGCTGCCATGTCTGCAACCACCTACATACTTTGTCTATGTTGTCTTGGATCTTACTGGTAGCTGGGGTGCCATATATCTTTAAGTCGTCTGCAAATATTTTGCAGTGACAGGTTAGTCAGTCCGGTAGGTCATTTATATATATATATATATATATATATATATATATATATATATATATATATATATATATATATATATATATATATATATATATATATATATATATATATATATATATATATATATATATATATATATATATATATATATGTATATCAGAAAAATCATAGGTCCTAGGACACTTCCTTGTGGAACACCTCTGGTCACCTCAGTCCAGTCTGATGTCGCATCATTGATCCTTACTCTCTGTCTTCTTCTATTATTTACGAAGTTTCTTATCCATTTACTAAGCTTTCGCCAACACTGTAGCTCCTCGGTTTTGTTTGGAGCCATTGGTGTGGTGGTACAGTATCAAATGGTTTAAAGAAGAAGTCTAAATATACTGCATTGACAGGTTCATTCAAATCAAGTTTGTCTGTTATATCTTCGAGGTATTCTAATAGTTGAGTTTCACATGATCTTCTATGTCTGAATCCATGCTGGCACTTGGTAAGACTGATTGGTTTGTAGTTGTTTGGGTAGATTTTGGAGCCCTTTTATGTATGCAGCATACATTTGCCATTTTCCAGATGTCAGGAAATACGCTTTTGTCTAGAGACTTGTTAAAAATCATTCATAGTGGTACACTAATGTTTTTAGCGACCTCTTAATATTTTCACCCATATTTCATCTGGCTCATTGTTTTTATTGGGGTTGAGTGCTTTCAATTTATTTTTGATGGTGATATGTGTTATCATTATGTCCTGCTGGTCCACCGCGTTGTGTCATTGAGCAAGTCACTTAACTCTGCTTTGCTTCAGTTGACCTAGCTGTAAATAGGTACATGCGATGACATAGCTCTCTGTGGCTGCCAGGCTTGGACTGTCAGATGAACAGGGGATCAGATGTATAGCACTTAGAGCATGCAATACGTAGCATGGAGTTCAGCACAATATAATTGTACTATCTATCTATCTATCTATCTATCTATCTATCTATCTATCTATCTATCGCGATTAGCTATGGCAATACACCCAAGGACATTATTTTCCCTGCACATCCGTCAAGTAGCTGGTTTAAACATCTTTTTTCCCTCTGATTAATTCTGTAAATTTATTTGTAGGATTTGCATAGTTTTCTGAACTGCGTAGAAGACCCTGTGATAGTTTCTTCCAATCCCTTATCATACTGGGAATAAAGCTGATTTTAAAGACGTCAGTTCTTGCATAAATTTGGTTGAAGTGGCTGTTGTGCATGTTTTTGGTTTTTCGATTTGGAGTCTGTAGACTGTCTAATGATATCTTTGCTTGTTGCTGTAGACTTTAGTAGAACAAAATAAGGCGGTTTTGTTTCCTTCTGTCTGACAACGGTGGGAGTTTTAGGTTTCCATTATATTTGTCATACTGCCTGGCAATAGATTGAGGTGATAAATCTAGCTGCACATTTCTGCATATTGTTTACTTTGTCGTGTGACATGCGCACTTGGTCGAAAATTACTGAACTACGAAAATCCACAAGGCGATCTATAGTATTCAAATCTGTGGGAATAACCGTAGAACTGATTAGATTTCTATGGTGTTAACCATAGCCATAGTATATATTGGCTAGATATGCATGCACATTCTCTCACTATGGGGCTGGATGTCCCGACCGCTGATGACGTGAGTTCAATAAATCGACAGTGAGTCTGTCTGTGTATTTTCATATTGTGACACGTCGATACAAGCTGTCAGTAACAGCTCTTCAGGTGATGTTTCATTTCATGTTTCATTTCATCTTGGCAACTTTTAAACAACTATCAGTCAATTGTGACGTTTCCCAGTACTCTTCTCATTCCTCTGGCTACTTGCCCGGTTAAATCACCACAGTCTATAAAACACAATAATGCTGTCTCTAATTTTTCCGGTAGCCTAATCAGAAGAGAGATGGAACAAAAATGTTTCTAACGTTCATGGTGGAGGATAGATATAGACTATATTTATTTTATCCTCCATGTAAGAAGCAGACACTTATGACCTGGATTTATATATTTTATTCGCAAACAAAATTTGGTCGAGGTATTAATCTGACAATGTATTTAACTAGGAAATAGAATTTGTAACAAAGATACGATTCTGTTAGTATTATGATATTCTCATATAAAGGAGATCGCCGAGAAAATACTGAACTCTGAAATTGCACTTTTAATAGGGCAATGCGTGTTCTAGCCAATATATACCATGTCTATGGTGCTAACGGAACAATCTGGCAATCAGCGTGCGCCACAAGTAGGTCAAGGGAGGTAATTTCAAAACAAAGTTTTAGATGGTGTTTATTTGATATACTCATATAGGGCTTTGTTATCGCAATGAAAAACGTGCGTTTGTGAAAATGCTAGCGCTTTTATCGTATTTTATAGAATTAAAGAGTCGTTTGTTGTATTATAAACTCAGATTTTATGGTAATCATAATGGACGATGAGACGTACGATAACGTGATGTTACCCCAGGCACGAAAGAGACTTCTCATCGGCTGTACGGGAAGTGTAGCCACAGTCAAGCTTCCCATGATGGTCGACCAATTACTGGCCTCTCTAAACGTGGACGTTCAGGTTGTTACTACGGAAAATGGTTTACATTTCTTCGACCCAAGTGTGATGTCCGTGCGTGTATTTCGAGACGTAGACGAGTGGGCTAGTTGGCAAAAACTACAAGATCCTGTGTTGCATATTGAACTAAGGAAATGGGCCGATTTAATGGTCATATGTCCACTTGATGCTAACACTTTAGCAAAAATCGCCAATGGTCTTTGCGATAACTTGCTAACATGTATAGTGAGAGCGTGGGATTTCAGAAAGCCGCTACTGTACGCGCCAGCAATGAACACCTTTATGTGGGAGCATCCCATCACAGCTAAACATAGACAGTCTTTGTCCGAGTTGAATTTTCTTGAGATCCCATGCGTTGTGAAAAGACTGGCGTGTGGCGATACAGGATATGGCGCTATGGCCGAGGTGCAGACCATTGTACAAGCGGTGATTAATATCCTAGAACCAGACACTTCTGAGACGTTATAACATAATCATTATCACACGGCAAAATGATTTAAGTTGTTGTTATTTACTCTAATTACAACAGAACTGAGTTAAAAGTCGGAAGTTTGTAATTAAATAATGTTTGTTCAATAATGCTTAAAATACGTTTCTTCAGAACAATCTAAAACTTCCAGATGACTTTCTTAACCCTTAAATGCCAGTGTCTCAATTTCAAGACTCCCGTACAGGAAAGCTGTTTTGAAACAAATTCGATTCTAACCCGTTGCAAAAACTCCCAGGCAACGGAATATTCCTTACATCACGAATACTTTTGGTCTGTAAGCATTAATGTGTTAACGTCATATTTTGACTGACTATTTATCTTGTATTATACAGTATCATGGACGGCTATAATCCGTGTTGATTATTTTCACGTTTGCATACGTTTATAGGCCTACGTGTTAAGTAAACTAATGAAGACATTTGCGTGATATTTAAGAATGGACCTTTACAGTTTTAGCTATGCCCCGCTCATCTTTAACTACGCTCCACCCACACTTTGCAGTTTTGGGATTGTTCAATCCCTGAGCTATCTGCTGGGATTTATCAATCCCTGAACTACCTGACTATCAATTTCCAGAAAACTATCCAGATAAGCTGTTAAATATTTTGAAACTAATTCGACTGGGTGCTGTTCACCCAGTCAAATTAGTTTCAAAATATTCAACAGCATCTTTATTAAATAGCAAAGACATACAATTTGTACAACAACGCTTAGTCAGTCATCAATTAAGCATTCGTGACGAACTGAACTTATCGACGTCATTCATAACGTAATTGATTATGACGTCATGCTACGCTTCACATAGTTGATTATGACGTCATATTATGGATGGATAAACTAGAAAGATCCATTGTGGCATAGGGTGCCTTGTGGCCTGCTGCAACTGCAGCCTTTAGTTTAATCATTTGCATCGTCTAACAAATGCACACTTTAACACTAAAGGTCTATAGTGATCGTGAAACTGTCCATTTACAGACGAAGAGAAGACAATTGTTGAAAATTTACCAGTATAAAGACTTCCGCAATAAGTCATAACCGAATCGGGTATTTCGTTGGTAAATTTTCAAAAATTACATTCCATTGATCCGCAAACTCACGTTTTCTATAAGGAAATTGAAGACTAGTCCTGCTAAGCCACATGTTGTGCTTATATCTTGATTCTATCCCTCCCATAGGTTTATTATGGGCTTTCGGGTTGCCACGAAATCTGGGTAAAACATTATAAATAAAATTATCAATGTTTTCAATGTCTGCAACATTTTAATAAGTAAAATAAGTAAAGCTATTATGCTATGATGATTTTTTCGCCATACGAAGAAAGCGGTAAAACTAACTAACATAAAGTCGAGTTACCACTTTTCGCGATGGGTAAGAATAAAGATATATCCGTGACCACTTTTGTGTGCAAATTGTATGGCTTTGATGAATTTACAATTTAATAAAGTCTGGTGAATATTTTTTTAATTAATTTTACTTGGAGCTGTTGCTGACATAGCCCAGTCAAAATAGTTTTAAAATATTTAACAGGTTAGGCCTAGCTGTATAATTAGCTTGAAATTGGGACTCTGTGTGTTCAGGATTCAAAGTAGGCCTCTATAAAACGATTCCAACACATAAAAGTTTGGAGCTAGAGATGGGCCGGGTATAGCAAACGATGGGCGGGACATAGATATAGAGGGGCAATAGGTAGAGATGGGCATGGAATAACTAGAAATTGGCGTGGAATAGCTAGAAATGGCCGTGGAATAACTAGAAATGGGCGTGGAATAGCTAGAAATGGGCGTGGAATAGCTAGAAATGGGCGCGGAATAGCTAGAAATGGGGGGCGAATAGCTAGGAATGGGCGGGGAATAGCTAGGAATGGGCGTGGAATGGCTAGAAATGGGCGTGGAATAGCTAGAAATGAGCGTGGAATAGCTAGGAATGGGCGGGGAATAGCTAGGAATGGGCGTGGAATAGCTAGAAATGGGCGTGGAATAGCTAGAAATGAGCGTGGAATAGCTAGGAATGGGCGGGGAATAGCTAGGAATGGGCGTGGAATAGCTAGGAATGGGCGTGGAATGGCTAGAAATGGGCGTGGAATAGCTAGAAATGAGCGTGGAATAGCTAGGAATGGGCGGGGAATAGCTAGGAATGGGCGTGGAATAGCTAGAAATGGGCGTGGAATGGCGAGAAATGGGCGTGGAATAGCTAGAAATGGGCGGCGAATAGCTAGGAATGGGCGGGGAATAGCTAGGAATGGGCGTGGAACAGCTAGAAATGGGCGTGGAATGGCTAGAAATGGGCGTGGAATAGCTAGAAATGGGCGGCGAATAGCTAGGAATGGGCGGGGAATAGCTAGAAATGGATCCTTCATTAACTTTCTGACCATGCATGTTAATGGAGGAATCCAGCTTTAGCTATGCCCTGCCCATGTCTAGCTAAGCTCCGCCCAGTCCGCCCATGTTGGGATCGATCCCTGAATCTCAATTTCTAAAAAACTACAGGCAAGCTGTTGAATATTTTGAAACTAATTTAACTGGATGCAGTTGCTGCCAATGGCAGTCAGATTAGTTTCAAAATATTCAACAGAATGTTTATTAAAGAGTAAAAATGTACAGTTCATACAACAATGCTTAGTCCGTCATCAATTAACCGTTCTTGACGAACTTAGTTACGCCATTCGTGACGTAATTGATTATGACGTCAGCCTACACGTTACGTAGTTGATTATGACGTCATGATTGCCTGAGAAACTGGAATCAATTATTTTAGAATGATCTAGTACTACCTCCTAATTTACATATGCAATCTAGTCTAGTGCATATATATATATATATATATATATATATATATATATATATATATATATATATATATATATATATATATATAATGCCAATATTAGGCAATGTCACGATAGTAAAATTATATTTATATATTTAAATATTAAGCATTCACTAGGTAGAGAATCTGTCTCAACTAATATGGTGATCACGAGACTTTAGCGTGTATTCACATTATTTTTATTTTATCCAAAGTAGGACGATTGGTCAACTCGCAGTGAGTGACACTTTAAGCATATGATGGCTCGACATAGCGATAAAAAAAATGGCGCGCGGCGTCCAACCACAATTAGATAAATGTTACGGTATTTTATACGAGCTCAATAAAGCTGTAACGATTTCTTCTATATTATCATTCCATCCAGTCTACATCAGAATTAAAATAATTTAAATCCATGAACATCTATATGGCAAAATGGTCAACGCTACAAACAATTCTTGGACCGAAGGGGTGGTGGTGGTTCCGTGCCGCATAGAAAAGGGTCTGGTTCGGATCACGCGGGCCTACCTCTGAAAACCGCGCCTGGTCTTAGACAGTAACAGCATTATAGAACACAGCGATTATTCAATCGAATGAAACTGAATAATGGAAGGCTCGATTGTGACAAGCACTGACATACGTTACTAGCCAGCATGATTATCTATCTATCTATCTATATATATTTCATATTCAACATAAATAACTTTTATACCAGTCATTATTAACATGGCCGAAACAATCACTATTTTGTACTGTGCAATAATATTGGTACATATTTTAATAAACTACATATGCACTATGTTATAAACGACTTTGTATTGCTTTGGGTGTTTTTTTTCAAAAGTAGTTTTATTGTCGTTTTACACTGTAGTGGCGGCGGCGAAGGTTTCTATGAGAGTGCCAGGCTAACAGCGGCTATGAGTTGGCCATGTTTTGTATTCGAGCGTTTTAGCTCGCCATCAATATTATTAAAAAAAACAGCCGTAGGAGAAAACTCATACACACACGTAGTTTGTAGTTTTATGGCTAAATTCATCAAACGGTTTCGGAGAAGATAACGTCATGGGCTGAATTTGTATAAAAATTGCGCTTTTGATCCCGCCGCACTAGGCGATGGCGAACAAAAATGTCATCCCGCAATCCTCAATGATATGGATAACTACAACACATTTGATTGAATTCCGCCCAGCGGGTGATATTTACATTGGACTACCGCAGGCACTGGGACGTAGGAATGATTTTCTAAGTGTGGTTTGGGGGGGGGGGGGGGGGGGGGGTGGAGTGGGGGGGGGGGGGGGGGGTGTGCAAAAGAGTCAAACCAGGAGGCCGGGGTCCTCAGAATGCTTTAAAATCTAGATGCCCTCAGATGGCATTTCCTGATGTAAATGGACTGACACAATAACAAAGTCCATTTTAGTTCTTTTATTTATCAAAAAGGACATCACTGGCCGTTTTTGTTTTCAATGCCAACGAGATATATTGGGCAATCTTAGGATATGATATGACCACGTAGTAATAGCGAGTCGTTCACATACGTTGTAGTATGTCAAATTATAAATATGAGATTGTTTTCCCCCACCCCTTCATATATGGATCAATTTATAGCCATGTCCCGCCCACATCTAACTAAGCTCCGCCCGCCTTTTTACGTGCGTTGGAATCGAGTTATATACTTTAAATCCTGAATTCCCAGAATCTCAAAATTCAGGGCAGTCATACAGGGTCGCAGCAACAGCACCCAGTTTATGGAATGTTTATAAAATAGGAAAGACACAATTCGTACGACTTGATGGACTATTAAATGTTTATAATGGACTATATCGCGTCAGTCGTGACGTAATTGATTATGACGCCAGTCTACATGTGATAGTTGATTATGACGTCATATGATTGACTGAGAAATTGGATTCATAAATGCTAGAGAGTAGTGATGCATCGTATCTTAACCCTTTCATGACGAAGCCGGCCAAAACCGGCCTCTGCAGTGGTGCTGAGGAATGGCCACTAGCAGACCAAGAGAAGACAATTTTTTTCTTCAAAATCACGAATGACTGGCTCAGTAACAGAGCCAGTTATTCCAGCTGTAAATATTTAACAATACTCTTCTCTTGGCCTGCTAGTGGACAATAAATAAGGAAATATTTCTTATTTTCCTGACCAAATTTTGTCATTAAAGATTTAAGTGATGCTCCCGGCGCCCGCTGACTCGTGAAAGGTATTGTGAACTTTGGTACACATTACGCCTACAATTGTCATGTACTTGAAGTCTGGCAACTCCAAGAAGTTTTAAAATTACATTAAGGATATAATCTTCACCGTAATGTAAAAAGGATGGCCGGAGAGTCAATGTGATGACATGGTTGTATTATGGATGGATGGACACGGTGAATTCATGTATGGACGGATGGATGTACACAGTGAATTCATGGATGGAAGTATGTGTGGATGGATGGACACGGTGAATTCATGGATGGAAGTATGCATGGATGGACACAGTGAATTCATGTATGGATGGACACAGTGAATTCATGGATGGATGGATGGACACTGAATTCATGGATGGAAGTATGGATGGATGGACACAGTGAATTCATGTATGAATGGATGGATGGACACAGTGAATTCATGTATGGATGGATGGATGGACACAGTGAATTCATGGATGGAAGTGTGGATGGACACAGTGAATTCATGTATGAATGGATGGATGGACACAGTGAATTCATGTATGGATGGATGGACACTGATTCTCCTTCGATCAATACTCACCATGCTATTACTTCTGATATGCAGCTGGCCCTGACAGCTGGCTCTAGGACTATAGCCTTAGGAAGCTTTACCGACTCCTGGAACCTGGTACTCGGCTCCCAACTGCCGAGTACCCGTCTGCCATGAAGCTCATTCTTGTTTGCATAGCAACAAGAGAATACATGCTTTTTGCAGTTGGAAAGTTCAGATTGTTTAAGTCTAAGTTTTTTTTACTGTGATTTTGTGCGCTCTACTAAGGATATTTGGATTAATATGGATGCCGCCGATGATAACCAGGTCGTATGCTTCCATGTTATTCCATAGTTAAAAGACTTAGGTCTCTAAAATTTCGTCTGTGTCGCATGTTCCAATTTCTAACCCCAAAGAATCTGGGACGTGTGTTAACAACGAAATATGCCGGATGATCGCCTTCTTTAAACCCCAACAGGCGATCGGCAGATATGAAAATAGGTGTTAGCTACGGTGTTTTTAACACGAATATCGGCTGACGTCGTTCTCCGTAAGATCCGAGCGGGTGACGGACGTCACACCCGGGTGTTCTCGGATGTTTATGTGAAGAAGATTTTTCATTAATTCGCGCATCTGATTCTAGGTGCTGCGTACTAAAATGGTACCAGAAAACTTTGGAATTTTCAAGTTTTGCGTGTTATCACGATCTGTTTGCAATGATCGGTGGTTTTCAAAATTCTTGATTAAGATGTGTGGTCTGCGGTTTTACCGTGTGCTACAGCATTTTGTCTACATTTTGTTGTTTCTTCACATATCGTTTTGGCCTTCGTTAGGAGTTAATTTATATTTATTAGTAAATATACCCCGAATGCTACGCGATATGATTCCTGGTTCCGTGATACATCCTTGAGGATCAGTGTATGGGTGTATTATTGCCGGCTTCGTTCTTGTCGTCATAATCAATGCGATCTTTGCTGTAACGTTGCGGGGTGGGGTGCGGGAGGGTGTCAGTTAATTTTTGGTCAAAATATTTGAAAATTAATTGTCTGCCTTCCATCTCTGTCTTGTTCCGCTTGGTTATTGTAGGTTTGTGCTTATTTATAGGCCAAGCCAGCCCCGCCATCGTGTGATGAGTGCCACAAATTCGTTCGGGTTCTGTTTAAGGACCTTGTCTGCTTTCGATGTACGAAATGTAACCTTGACAATAGGTGTAATGTATGTGCAGTGTGGTCGGTTGACATGATGTTGAAGTTCCTTGCCCAGAAGGACTTGGCTGGGTCTGACGCGGGGCCAGCGGACCGAAAGCAAATCGTGGAGCATCCTTGGGGGCGCTCCACGTCTACAGCCGGAGGTGGCGCTGGTGTCGTCCCTGCTGCCGAAAGTTGTAGGGCAGACTCTTCCCATGTTTGGTTCGGACCCTGTCTCATACGGCCCCCAGGCAGTCCCATCGGGCTCCGGCCTGACAGGTTCTGTCTCTCTGCGGCCACCTCCGGGTGGTCCAGTAGTGGTGGCCGGTCCGTCAGGCATGGGAGCCGTCCGCCAGGACGGCTCCACGGTTTCCTCGTCTAGTGATGACTCTTCGGGGTCTGAAGATGAGGAGACCGAGGAGGAGAGGTTGCTGCGGCCTGTGATGCCGCGGGTGGAGAATATGGAGGTCGATTCCGTCCTGGACGGAACCGCCCTCCACCTGTCTGGCTTGGCGTGGTACTCACCTATCTCGCCTGGTCCGGCGGTCAGACATGGGGTGCCGTTGGCGCCCGTGTTTGGCCACGGTCCCGTGACTGCTACGGATCCGCACAGTTTTCCGTGCGGGCCTACTCCATGGACTGGTGTGTTCCATGGGGTGGCGGCGGAACCGTATGGTACCGGAGTTCCTGGTGTGTCAGCGACGGCTCCTAGCCGGGAGGCCGTTGCTGGTAGGTCCGTGAACATGTCAACGGGTGACGTGTTCACGGGTGTGTCATCCTCGGAAACGGACTGGTCTGAGACTCTGGCTTGGCTAGCCAGGGTAGGTCCGTCTGTGGTTTCGACCATGGCCGAGGAGGATGCGCCCCGTCCATCGGTGGCATCGATCAGGATGGGGATCTTGCCCGCAGCCCGGATCCAGTAAATTGGACTGGATCCACGGTTTATTGAGTTGCTGGTGGCTATTTATAGCAAGCAACTCATGACCAAGGGCCAGCTCCCTGCGGCCTCCACGGAGGTGCGGGCGAGGTGTCGTATTCCACGGGGGAATACGACAGGTATGGTGTTGTCCCGTCGGTCACCGAGGATGACCGATGGGTTCTGGGTGTCCAGAGTGCTGGAGCTGGTGGCCCCGCCCCGGCACTGGTGGACAAATCCCAGGAACACCACGATGAAGTCCTGTCCCTTTGTGATGAGGGTGTGAGGGCAGCTATGAGTGCTGTCAACCACTCTTATCGCCTTCTTCAGTCGGTGTGGGCTGAAGCGGGGGCAGGCCACCCTGTCTGTGCCACCTGTGGCGCTTTCGTGCGTCAATGACGGCCTGGTGCTGTCTATGGACGCATTGGCAAGGGTACAGGCGCGTGTTACCAAGTCGAGGAGGCAGCTGGTTCTTGACCATATGCGTCCAGCTACGGCTGTCAGGGAGCATCTTCTTGGGATGCCCCTGACAGGCCCTAGCATCTTTGGTGGCCAGGCGCGGGCCATCTTAGAAGACACAGCTAGCATTGCGCAGAATCGGTTGGCGGTGAACCTGCAGCTAGTGCGTCAAGCGCACACACTAGGAGCTTTAGCAAAGCCGCTGACCATGTAACCTTCTAAGAAGCAGAAAAAGCACAAAGGCAAAGCGAAAGCTAAACCTGGTGCTGCTTCTGCTTCTTCTGGGTTTTCTCAGCTGCCTCCGGTGAAGAAAGCCAAGAAGGTTGTGGAGGCTCCTACCCTCCCCAATGTTGCTCCTGATCGCCCGAGAGGCGGGAAGGGCAAGGGGAAGGGGAAGGGTAAGTCCTCAAAGGGCGGAAAGAAGGGAGCGGATCGTACCTGAGGGTATGAGAGCTCCGTTCGTATCTGCCTGGACCGCACCTGTGCGACAGGAACAGCGGTGCCAGTTAGACCAGCCGAGCCAAGACCAAAATGGTTCTCTCTCTCTCGTCAAGAGAGGGGTGGGGGGGGGAGTGGATCGCGAGCCGGACACCCCCATTAGGCGTCGAGACGTCTATAGTGGGTGGAAGGCTCATGCATTTCGTCGAGGCTTGGCGAGGTGTGACGTCAGACAGTCTGGTCCTGGGATGGTTATCCCAGGGGTACATGCCGGAGTGGTGGGATTTTCCACCACACAATCTGTCTTTGGCACCTGTCTGGACACCCGTACCAAGGGAACCAGACAAGTTAGAAGCCATTCAAAACGAAGTGTCAGGTTTGCTTCTGAAGGGAGCAATAAAACCAGCAAACCAGGCTTCTATTCAAACATGTTCCTTGTCCCCAAGAGCACAGGGGGATGGAGACCCGTACTCAATCTCGGGCCATTAAATTGGTTTATCCATACGCCATGGTTCCAGATGGAAACTCCGAGGTCGGTAATGGCAGGATTGAGGAAAGGAATGTGGTGTGTGTCGATCGATCTGAAAGATGCATATTTCCACATCCCAATGAACAGGAGTTGTCACAGGTTTCTGAGATTTGCGTTTCAGAATCAAGTATGGGAGTTTATAGTCCTCCCGTTCGGCCTGTCAACAGCTCCAAGGGTTTTCACAAGAGTGGTCCTTGCGGGGACCGCGTATCTCAGAAAAGAGAACGTGGTGCTACACACCTACATAGACGATTGGGTGATCAAAGCAGACACATCAGTCAGGTTAGAGGTGGATACTGCTCTGACTCTGAAGTTACTTTCAGTTCTAGGCTGGATAGTCAACAAGGAGAAATCCGAGTTGACACCCACTCAACATTTCGTTTATTTAGGGATGCGATTCGATCTCGAGGAGGGCAGGGTTTACCCATCAGAGCCCAGAGTGGTGTCTCTGTTAGCCATCCTCAAGAGTTTTCACTTGGGAAACCACATTCAGGCGAGGCGGTTTCTTCAGATGCTGGCATGATGGTCTCCATGGAGCAGGTAATCCTGTACGCTGCTCTGATGCGAAGACCTATCTGTATCTGATGTCTCTGTGGAAACAGAGAACAGAATGCCTGTCAAAGCTGGTGCCAGTTTTTGAGCCAATAATGTCGCATCTTGTGTGGTGGAAGAAGCGTCAGAATCTCCTAGTCGGGGTTTCGCTGCACTTACCCCACCCCCAGCTGTCCGTGTACACGGATGCATCGCTGGAGGGGTGGGGGCCTGCCTGGGAGAACACCAGGTCTCGGGCACATGGACTCTCCAGGAGAGCCAGCTGCATATCAATCTGTTGGAAATGATGGCAGTGGAACTGGCATTGAAAGTGTTTCTTCCAATGGTCAGGTGCAAGGTGATATTGATATGGTCGGACAACTCGACGGTAGTATCATACATAAATCACCAAGGCGGGACCAAGTCACCCACACTGTGTATCAAAGTGTGGCACTTGATTCAATGAGGAATTACTCAGTTGTTTTGAAAGCAGCTCACATTCCTGGGCGATTGAACATCCTGGCGGATGCTTTGTCTCGCAGACAGAGAATTCTTCCAACAGAATGGGCTCTCAACCCTCCAGTTCTACGAAGGATCTTCGAGCATTGGGGCAAACCCAACGTGGACTTGTTCATCACAAGGGAAAATGCTCAAATCATGACTTATGTCTCGCTGATTCCAGATCCAAATGGTGTCGATACAGACGCTCTGGCGATAAGCTGGAGAGGGATGCACGCTTACACGTACCCACCCACCATTCTTCTGCCAAAGATATTGGTGAAGATCAGGGAGGAACCGTGCCTGGTCCTGCTAATAGCACCATTTTGGCCACGCAGGGCGTGGTTCAAGGATCTTCTAGATCTGCTGGTGGAAAACCCAGAGCAGTTACCCGAGATTCCGAACATAATCTCCCCGGCCAAGGGACGCTTCCTACACGAGCGTCCCGAAATGTTCAAATTGACTGCGTGGATGTTATCAAACAATGTTCCACGTCGGAAGGCTTTTCTCGACAAGATGCCGATTTCATCGCAGCTGCGAGAAGGAGATCAACCTTCAAGTCACATAACAACAAGGTTAACAGATTTGCAGACTGGTGTGAAGAATAGGGTATTGATACCTTTCAATCCACTATTCAGCAAATAGCAGACTTTCTCTTTGAGCTGTTCTTTTCAGGACTAGCTCCCGTCACAATTGCTGGATACAAGTCAGCTTTGGCATCAATTATCCCTTGTCTAGCCAACAGGGATAGTCCAGAGGTGGCCCAGTTGAATGTCATGTTGAACGAAATGAACAATCTCCGACCGAGACAACCGGTAGTCATTCCAGCCTGGAGTCTATCTTTAGTGCTTAATGTACTGGCCAAGCACCCTTTCGAACCATTGCATTCGGCTAGTCTAAAGCATTTGACTCTGAAGGTGGTCTTTCTATTGGCAGCTTCCTCAGCTAGAAGGCGCAGTGAGATCCATGCACTTTCAGCAGAGAGGGACCGATTTATTGTCTCCGGAGAGGGTCTGCGCCTACTGCCAAGAGCAGAGTTTATGTCAAAGAATCAATCTTTGAGATATCCCGGCAAACCGATCATTATACCGAAACTAACAAGGTTTGATCGTGATGCCAGTGTCTGGTGCCCAGTCCGTGCTTTGACTAAGTACAGAAAACGGACAGACTCGTTACGGTTGAATGATAGACATCTGTGGATCTACCATAAGAAGCCATATGGCGCCACATCCCTGGATTCTATCTCTCGTTGGGTAGTCGAATGCATTCAGACTACCCATGAGATTGCGACTGGGCACCAGGTGCAATGCGCAAGGGCACACGATGTTAGAGGAATAGCCGCCTCGACTGCCCTTTACAATGGTGTTCCGTTAGAGGACATCATGGCTGTTGCACAATGGCACTGTGAGTCCTCTTTCATGGATTACTATATGAGGGATGTGTCAGACTCCGCCAATCCACTCGCTTTAGCTGTTTTGAAACGATAGTTATGCGACCACACTGCTCTTCTCCCTTTTTTGGCATTTGTAAGAAAGAATTTAGAAGCAGACATGGTCGAGCGAGAGGATGACAACCAGATTGTGTCACTGATGGCCGGACAAGTGAATGGTTGGAGGCGCCACGTCTGAAATCCATAAATCATGAGGTAATTCAAGATTGAGAGTTTTTTGTATTATGTCTATATATCATGTTCATTCATCTTATATATTCATGCTCATTCCCAGGCTAATACATATACATATATATGAAAAGAGCAGTTAACACTCTTGGCATATTTGTGTTTTCAGGCGAGATGCATGTTCGTGAATTCTCCCCCTTTTCTTAGGAGAAAAAGGGGGTGGGGGCAATGATGCGAATGTGATTCGGTTCCGTTAACTTGATGGTCCTTTTAGGTCTCCATTAATCAAGTTTAAGTCTAGCTCTTTCTCCAAGGGGCAAAAGTAGCAGTTATGGCTTGCCCTTTCCCACCAGGTTACTGACCAAATCTGGTGTATATCAGGAGTAATAGAATGGTGAGTATTGATCGAAGGAGAATGAAGGAAATTTCAATTTCCCTTTCTCCGAGATCTAACAATACTCACCATTCTATTACGGACCCAGCCTCCCAGCCCCACGGAGGCAAGCCATGAGTTTCTCTTGTTTGGTGGCTATGCAAACAATATGAGCTTCATGGGAGACGAGTACTCGGCAGTTGGGAGCCGAGTACCCGGTTCCAGGAGTCGGTAAAGCTTTCTAAGTCTATAGTCCTAGAGCCAGCTGTCAGGGCCAGCTGTATATCAGAGGTAATAGAATGGTGAGTACTGTTAGATCTCGGAGAAAGGGAAATTCAAATTTCCTTCAATTCATGGATGGAGGTATGGATGGATGGACACAGTGAATTCATGTATGGATAGATGGACACTGAATTCATGGATGGATGGACACTGAATTCATGGCTGGAAGTATGGATGGATGTATGGATGGATGTACACAGTGAATTCATGTATGGATGGCTGGATGGACACGGTGAATTCATGGATGGAAGTATGTATGTATGGACAGAGTGAATTCATATATGGATGGATGGATGGACACAGTGAATTCATGTATGGATGGATGGACACAATGAATTCATGGATGGAAGTATGGATGGACGGACACAGTGAATTCACGTATGTATGGATGGAGGTATGGACACAGTGAATTCATGGATGGAAGTATGGATGGATGTATGGACACAGTGAATTCATGGATGGAAGTATGGATGGATGGATGGACACAGTGAATTCATGGATGGAAGTATTGATGTATGGACAGAGTGAATTCATGTATGGATGGATGGATGGACACAGTGAATTCATGGATGGATGGACACAGTGAATTCATGTATAGATGGATGGATGGGCACAGTGAATTCATGGATGGATGTATGAATGGATGGACACAGTGAATTCATGGATGGAAGTATGGATGGATGGACACAGTGAATTCATGGATAGAAGTAGGGATGTATGGACAGAGTGAATTCATGGATGGATGGACACAGTGAATTCATGGATGGATGGGTGGACACAGTGAATTCATTGATGGAAGTATGGATGTATACAGAGTGAATTCATGGATGGAGAGATGGACGGACACAGTGAATTCATGAATGTATGGACACAGTGATTTCATCGATGGATGGATGTATGATGGATGGACACAGTGAATTCATGGATGGATGGATGAATGGATGGACACAGTGAATCCATGGATGGATGGATGGATACAATGAATTCATGGATCATGGATGGGTGTATGGATGGATGGATGGACGGACACCGTGAGTTCATGGATGGATGTATGGATGGACAAAGTGAATGCACTGATGGATAGATCGACAATGTGATTGTGTGGATGGACACAGTGAATTCATGCAGTGAATTCATGGATGGACACAGTTTATTCATGGATGAAAGTATGGATGGATGGACACAGTGAATTCATGGATGGAAGTATGGATGTATGGACAGAGTGAATTCATGGATGGATGGACGTATGGATGGACACAGTGAATTCATGTATGGATGGATGGACACAGTGAATTCATGGATGGATGGACACGGTGAATTCATGGATGGAAGTATGGATGGATGGGCACAGTGAATTCATGGATGGATGTATGTATGGATGGATGGATGGACACAGTGAATTCATGGATGGAAGTATGGATGGATGGACACAGTGAATTTATGGATGGATGGATGGACACAGTGAATTCATGGACGGAAGTATGTATGGATGGACACAGTGAGTTCATGGATGGATGGACACAGTGAATTCATGGATGGATGGACACAGCGAATTTATGGATGGATGTATGGACAGATTGAATTCATGGATGGATAGATGGACAGACACAGTGAATTCATGGATGTATGGACACAGTGATTTCATGGATGGATGTATGATGGATGGACACAGTGAATTCATGGATGGATGGACACAGTGAATCCATGGATGGATGGACACAATGAATTCATGGATGTATGGACGGATGGATGGACGGACACAATGAATTCATGGATGGATGGACGGACACACTGAGTTCATCGATGGATGTATGGATGGACAAAGTGAATGCACTGATGAATAAATCGACAATGTGAATGTGTGGATTCATGGGCAGGCGGCATGAATGCATGGGTGGATGATGGGCAGACAAGTGAGACAACGTGCCTGTATGGATGGATGTGCATATAAAGCTAACAGGGATGGATGGACAGACACAGCGAATGCAATGCTATATACACTTTCCTGTATTGATTACAAAAAGAACCAAGATTAACACCTTCAATAGGTGCTATCATTTTTATCTTTATATCTAGTTCTATCATCGTTTTCGAAACCAGGTCAAATCAATTGACAATGGCTATCCAGAAACTGAACTGTCAATCGTCGGCTAAAATTGTTATGATGATTCAGGTACGAAGTGCATCCTTGCCTATAGTTTGTTGTCCTTTGTAGAAATGAATGCCCCACAGTGGTGGATTTCATAAAACCTTATTTAGTTGAGATTTCTCACCGGAGCAGATGTCAATGACAACTGAAATTTGATTGGTTAACACTAACAGACTGCCATAGAAATGTACTGAAATGAGGATATTCTTGGCTGTAAAAGCATCTACCATGCATAATGTCTAATTTATCCACACGAACCCCCAATAATTTTGATTGGGGAGAAAAATGCAAAAAGAAAAATGGCGATTTAACGATTACGCGGGACCATTACGGCACTTCTGCAATGTTGAGGTCATGCATGTCAATGCCGTGACATAACAACTAGTGCTATCTACCAAACGGTCAAACCATCTCGGGATGCCGCTCTCTGTCTCGTAAATGTGGTAGTCTCCTACACAGTGTTCGCAGAAATTGGATTCAGAATGCACTAAATATTGCTAGAAGAAGTGTATATGTTAAAATTCGATTTCACGCAGAGAAAGAGGTAACGTTACCCTGCAGTGGCCGAAAGTCAGTCAAAAAAACCCCGTGGTCGCGGAGACATATATCTCACATGAACTCACACGCATCCTCTTCTGACAGCAGGCATCAACTCGGCTCTGACGTCAGTTCTTTTAGCTATGCCCCGCCCATCTCAATCTAAGCTCCACCCACACCACGTCTGTGTTGGGATCGATCGATCTCTGAACGCCCTGCCTATCAATTTACAGAAAACCATACATGTAAGTTGTTGAATATTTTGAAACTAATTTGACTGGGTGCTGTTGCTGCCTATATGGCAGCAACAGCGCCGAATCAAATTAGTTTCAAAATATTCAACAGCATGTTTATTAAATAGTAGAGACATACAATTCGTACAACGTGTCAGATTATTAAGAGCTAGAGGGCCAAATAGAATCGTTTATGACCTAATGATTATGACGTCATATGATGGATGGGTACTCTGGAAGGGTGAAATGTTGGTTAACTTCACATTCGTGGTTTGTTAGTGATTCTCTATTAAAAGCAGTGGGATGAAAGATTAGCTCACTTTTGAAATTGAATAGCAGCGCGTGCTTACTGCTTGCTCCATAGTTGCCTATAGTCTAGATTTAAACGAGTTGCTCGATAGTGCATTGACAATGTATTCGGGTAGTTTGTTCCATTGGTCTGGGCATCGTGAAGGGAATGAGAACTTTCTTATATCGAGCCTAGCTAACTTTTTAGACTATGGTCTCTTGTAATACTGTTATTGTCACAAAGCGTTATACGGTTTGATGGTGATTGATCGTATTTGCTGTAAAAGAATTTATATTATTTCGCTCATATCGCCACGTAGTCTTCTAAATCTGAGCATTGGTAAGTTGAGTTATGTATACCGGGAATAAGTTTGGGGGCGCGCCTTGGGAAATTATCTATCGCATTTACATGTTCTTTTGGTTGGAAATTGTCTTTATCTATGTAATTAAATATGCGTCTAATTAGTCCCATTATTTGGTTGGCTTTGTTTATTTTTCATTTATATGTTGATCAAAACTTAATCTTTCATCAATTACGACACCAAGATTTTTTTTTCGGTGGATGAATACATAAATATCCATAGATTGGACACTGCGCATGTCAGCAGCTGTTGGAAACGTGAGAGAATCCTCATGTTGGATAGTTACGTTTTCGCTAGAATCTAACTGAGGTAATAATTCAAACTATACACATCTAAACGAGTAACTGTTTGTTTAGCACACCAGGGGGCCTGTGCACCATAAAGACGTAGAATAACGACAGACGTTGCCCAACGTCGGTCTTAGAACCGACCGACTCATGTACGCCGTGTGCTGAATGTAAAGACGTACGTCCGCCCTATAAACGTCTGACCTGTGAGGCGTGAGATTGAACGGTGTCGATTCTTGCGTGCGGACTCGCGAACTGTGGCCATAACTGTCTTATTGCTGAAATCCACCATGGGGTACATTCAAGCATTACGAGCTCAAATCCGCACACTATTTTGAAAACAATTTGACTGAAAGATGCCTACGGCTACGCAACAAAAAATTTCAGTCAAATTATTTGCAAAATGTTTAGCATGTTAAGAGATATGCCTTGTGGAAGCCGATCATCATATCGATAACTGATGTGCATTTCTAGTACAGCGTATTTAACCCTTTGCTGCCCAAAACGACCGAGAACGGTGTCCGTAGTGGTCTTGAGAAATGTCTATTTGCAGACCAAGATAAGGCTATTTTTTAAATTGATCACCTAGAATGACTGGCTCGGTAAACGAGCCAGTCATTCCATTGGAAAAATTTTCAAAAATAGTCTTCTCTGGGTCTTCAAATTAGCATATTATGTACAAAATTTAATTTTTCTTTAAAAATTTAGGCATTAAAAGGCTACGGCAAGAGGCCTATTATATATATATATATATATATATATATATATATATATATATATATATATATATATATATATATATATATATATATATATATATATATATATATATATATATATATATATATATATATATATATATATATATATATATATATATATATATATATATATATATATATTTATATATATATATATTAACATTGCCTTTTGTGCGCACAGTTATTATAGCAACATGTCGAAGAAGGCCCCATACTCTGAGAACGAGATTCTTAGACTACTCGAATTATATCGAGAGAATAAGATGGTGCTCCAATCAAGTTTCAAATCGACGGTAACTAACCAAAAGAAGCAACAGATGTGGCAGCACATAGTTGATGAAGTTAACGTGGTTGGTATGCGAAATCGAACAGTCAAAGAGGTCACCCACAAGTGGAAAGACATAAAGGCGCAGGCTAAAAAGGACCTTTCGGCTTGAAAAAACCCCAAAACGGGAGGTGGGAAGCCAGCTAAAGAAGGAGCATATACTGAGGTAATATTGGAGATCATCGGTGATGATGCGCCATCTTTAAACGGGGTACCAGGCGGTGGCCTTGAAAGTAGTATTGAGCAAGAAACGTGCAGTGCAGAGGAACATTCTGCTTTTAACTCCACGAACGACGAAGCCGCAGATCAATCGTTGAAACGTATGTGAAGAATAGTAAAATGTTTCATGAGCAGCGGCGGTTGTGGTGGTGGTTGCGGCGGCGGCGGTGGTGGCGGCGCCAGTAGCAGCAACAGCAGCAATACTGCAGACATACATGTACTGTCACGAAATGTCAATACAGTAAAAGTGCTTTATTTCGGCAATCTACTTTTAAGACCAATATGGTGGTTCTTTAAAACTAGTGGTCATTTGACCACCCGTCATAAAGAGCTATCAATTTGTGGTCTCAAAAGCTACTACCCATATACATTGACTATATTAACCGACCTTATTTCTCTAGCAATATCTTTTTAATGTTTCGAAAATTTGACGTTAGAGAAATAGATGTGAAAATATTTCAGACACTTTTCAAAATAATAGCGCACGTATTATTTAAACCTGTTACATATATGTAAATTTCTTTATTAATTTACTTTTCAGAGACTGCGGAGACTTCAAATAGTCATTGTGACGATGATGATGCATTGGAAACGTTGCCAGACCCACCACGAAAGAAGACCAAGCTGGCAAAGGAAAGGGATGAGGGTGACCTAAGTCTGGACGAGCTTCATCGAATTCTTTTGCGAGAAGAAATTACCAAAGTTCGATTAGAGACATCAAAAATTGAGCTTGAGAAAATAAAGCTTGAATTAGAAATCAGAAAACTGCAAGAAGAGGAGTTGGCCCGACATCGATATACAACTTCTACAGAACAGTTAACATATATGAATGTTTAGCTATATCCTTAGAACAACACCATCATTTACCCTTAGTTGCCCAAGACGATGAGAACGGCCTCCGTAGTGTTCTTGAGAAATGTCTATTTGCAGACCGAGAGAAGTCTATTTTATAAATTTTACCACTAGAATTACTGACTCGGTAACTGAGCTAGGCATTCTAATCGCAAAGTTTAAAAAATAGTCTTCTCATGGTCTGCAAATAGGCATTTGATGTGTAAAAATTAAACATTCTTGAAGATACTTCCTTGAATGTTACCAGCTGAAATACTGTTTATATGATAAAGTGGCACATTATCAAGTAAAATAATTTTGCACAATTTGCAATCGCTTTACATTCCCACGCACATTAACATGATGTTCCAAGTCGATGTCAGCAGCATCAATATCAGGGTTGCCTAACGCTGGTGGCTGCGCATTCTCTGGCAAAGGAAGCCGTTTATTTATGCATATATTATGAAGTACAATAACAGCAGCTACCACTGTCGTTGCTCTTCTTGGCGACATCAACAGCTTGCCAAGAATGCAAGCGAATCGCGCTTTCAATACACCGTTGCACCTTTCAATAACACTACGGGTCACCTTATGTACATTATTGTATCTTTCCTGTGCATTGTTCGCTGGCCGTAGAAACGGTGTCATAAGCCAATGTTTCTGAGGATAAGCACTGTCACCTAGGAGTAGGCGATCCCCTTCCGACTCCTCGAAATGGCGATACATGGTGCTCTCTGTTAGCATGCGCGCATCATGCGTACTGCCTGGCCATTTGACAACTGCATTTACTATTCTTAGGTCAGCATCACATACAAGTTGAACATTCAGGGAATGAAATCCTTTACGATTTACGTATTCCCACTCATGAGTTGCTGGCTTCTGTATTCGCACATGCGTTCCATCAATGCATCCAATCACGTTTGGAAAACCTCCAATTTCCTAAAAATAATAATATAAATAATAATAACAATAATAATAATAATAATAATAATAATAATAATAATAATAATAATAATAATAATAATAATAATAATAATAATAATAATAATAATAATACGGACGACGACGACGACAACGACGATGATGGTGATGGTGATGGTGACGTCGATCGTGGTGTTGGGTTTTGACTTTGGTGTCTGAAATTGATTGTGATTATGTAAAACTTGCCTGGAATTTTGCCTTCGTGTTAGCGATATACTCTGCGTCATCGGGTAAATAGACGTTCTGCCCAAGACGTCGTCCTAAAGCCAATGAAACATTTCGAATAGCTCTACAGGCAGTTGTCCTATGCACATTCAATGCGTCACCCGACAAACTTTGATAGCATCCAGTCGCATAAAATCTTAATGCAATCAGCACTTGTTGAACTGCTGACAGGGTAGCATTGCAATTAGAATTATGCTCGATTTCAGCACGGATCACATCAGTGAGTCGATATATTTTAATTCGAGAAAACCGAAATCTCTCAACAAGTTCAACATCATCATATATTTCCAACGGATGGCGCCTATCTCGAATCACCCTATCTCTACGTAACTGACGGCGATACCGTAAATCAATGTTAAAGTTATGAACTAGACCGGCCATGACTGAATGTCTGATTAAATATGTGAATATGAAGTTGACAATTCTACTTCGGCGAAAACGTGTATTGCATTCTAAACGAGCAAAACGGACTCTCACGTCTGTTCTACGCTCGGCCTCTAGCAGACGTCAAAATTGGGACGTTAGACGGTCGTGACGCCCGTTCTACGACTCATGGTGCACACGACTTTGCTGTTTTACGTCAGATGTGCCTATTTTTTCA
This sequence comes from Chaetoderma sp. LZ-2023a, assembly GCA_034401795.1. Classification (NCBI taxonomy): domain Eukaryota; kingdom Metazoa; phylum Mollusca; class Caudofoveata; order Chaetodermatida; family Chaetodermatidae; genus Chaetoderma; species Chaetoderma sp. LZ-2023a. The sequence continues at coordinate 38,838,914 of CM067372.1, read as the reverse complement.
ACGACCGACCAACAAACGTCTTTATGGTGCACATGCCCCCTGGGGAGATGCGAATTAGTCGGAAAATAGTTAAAGTCCCATCTACATGACAAGATCCATAGCGCCTAACAGAGACGTGTAATGTGTTTCCGTGACTGACTGAAATGACACAAATGGCCCTCTAACAACCCTTAAGGTTGAGAAGTTATACATTTCATCCCATGTAGTTTAAAGTATAAACCATCACCTACTTAATGTAGCATCTGTAGGCTATATCGTCAATCCCTCCCGCTTCTATTGTTCACGCCATACAGAAAAAGCCTGGTAGGGGGAGAGATTGACGATAATATTAGACTATGCCAATTTTCTCTGTAAAGGCCCATGCAAAGAATTTCTATATAATAATATGTTATTCATGTGGTCATGGATAAAAATATTGCCTTGCGGCCATGAGAATTTTTCTCTCAACCACACGGTGTAAATATTTCATGACTAATATCTCGCATCTGTGTGTTTATATTTCAGAATCAGATATTCAGATCAATCAAAGGACACGAATGGTACCAGATTGCATTTCGACTGGGCACTTGTCCTGCTGCGTCTCATTTACAAACTAACCAGCCAGGAATTGAGCAGATGATCACTTTTGTCGTACTTAACATGAGTGGAGTGCTTTAGATCTCTGTGAATGGACATTTTATCTGATTACACCTACCGACATACAACGTAGGCCTACTCGAAACATTCTCTATGCACTTTTTAGTAATTGCTGTCTTGCACTAAGCAAATAAATTAGTTTTGAAACAATTAAGTGGCTTTTATATTTTATCATTTCGTGCACATCACATGGCATGCTAAGTCGTGTAATATAAGACCTTTGAATGCTTAAATTCCAGTATATATATATAACACCAATTAGCCGTTGGAATCCTAGTGGCTCAATTTCATGATAGCTATGCAGAAAAGCTGTGGATTATTTTGAGACCAATTCTACTGGATCCTGATGCTTATGGCAGTAACAGCCTCTAGTCAAATAAGCTGGAAAATATTCAACAGACTATTTATTAGATTTGAACTGATTTTTATCCAGATGCAATGTAGGCCATATTGTCTGATGGTGCTTGTCAACACCCCCCCCCCCCCCCCGCCCCCATGTTACTACACCTATGCAGGGGTCAATGTCTCGTTTTAGCCAGTGTATCACCAGAAAATATCTTGACACATTTAGTTCAAATTTCAATGGACCGTTCTAGTTTTAGCTATGTTCCGCCCATCTCTAGCTAAGCTCTACCCACACCACGCTTGTATTGGAATCGATCGATCTCTGAACTCCCTGACTATCAATTTCCAGAAAACTATGTAGGTAAGCTGCTGAATATTTTGAAATTAATTTGACTGGGTGCTGTTGTGGGAGTGTGTGTGGGGGGTGGGGGTGGGGGTGGGGGTTGGGGGGGGGGTTGGTGTGTGTGTGTGTGTGAGTGTGTGTGTGTGTGTGTGTGTGTGTGTGTGTGTGTGTGTGTGTGTGTGTGTGTGTGTGTGTGTGTGTGTGTGTGTGTGTGTGTGTGTGTGTGCGTGCAGAAAGGTATATCAGTTACCCATCGCAGCAAGAGCTCCCAGTCAAATTAGTTTCAAAATATTCAACAGCATGTTTATTAAATAGCAAAGACATACAATTCGTACGGACTATATCGAATCATTCATGACGTCATAATTATGACGTTAGCCTACACGTCACTTAGTTGATTTTGACATCATATGATGGATGGATGGATAAACTGGAAAGGTGAATTGGTATACGGATAAAAGTTTCTGGCAAAACATCAGATGTATCAGTTCTAATCATGTTTCAGCAAAATGGAGTTTCCAGATGTGAAATGAGTATGCCACCTGTGGTTAATATTTTGAAGCTACATGTTTTAAAATATTCAAGATAATATTCCTTAAAGGTGCATATTCACACTAAAATGCTTTAAAATAAGTGTTCAAATTTAATAATTTTAAAGGCGTAAATTGTGTGACTAGATGTAAAGAAACAAAAATCTTAGCATTCAATAATTTCATTACGTATAAATTAATATAATTTTTTAAGTTGTGAAATTGAATTAGTGACACGAGCCCCTAATTCAACTTACCAATCAAAATTTTAAAAATAATTTATATGGAATGAAATCATCATAATGCTAAGACTTATTTCAGTTCATTACTTTGAGGTACATAATTTAAGCCTTTAAAATTATTCGATTTAAACAATTTTATTTCAAAGCAATTTTTGTGTGAAGATGCATCTTTAAGCTGTGAATAATTTGTAACTGATGGGCAAAGATAAAATAGTTAAGTGGTCAGCTATGGCAGTCATTGACAGAGTAAAGTTCTGAGATGGACTTCTTAAAACCGTGTTGAGCTAAGAAATCTGCTTAATTGACAAAAATGTCCAGATTGTATTTTGAATCTGACTGGTTAATATGATCCGATGCCCCAGATGTCTTTTCTATGTAAGACTTTCTTAGCTGAAAAACTTATTTGAAATTCGTCATTGGTGTCCGATTTTTGGTTCTGGATATGTTTAACAGCAATTATTTGACCATGGATTAAGTGTTCATGATCACAAGGCTATAGGTAGTCTGTGTAGCATGGTATAATGTAATAATTTTCTACATGCCATTTGAAACTCAATAGGATACATCTTGTGACTACTGCAGATGCCGTCTTCATCTGACTTGACCATTCATCAAAGTTTTGCCAAATTATTGTCAATTTGCAGTTTAATAGACGACTACTTATTGAATTGGAATGACAGGTTCTAGCCAGTTGTTCATGTGGTAAATTTTCAAGAATGGCATCTTAGCCTGCAAATGTACACTTCTGTAGCTCGCGGGTGTGTGCGCTGGTCCATTATATTTCTCCGCTCCGTCGTACCGCATGTTCAGGATGCGTGGGAGGGGTGGTTAGCTACGGTTCTCAGGGTTACGGATCCCGTATCGCGACTCTCCGGAAGGTGCAAAGACTGGCTTCTAAAGCCGGTGGAACGATCACGTTCCAGGGAGGGGGGGGGGCGTGGGGGGCGTGCGACCATTGCCGCCGAGATTGAACCTCACGGTCTCATCCCAACTGTTTGTGTCACCGGTATGTCGGTCCATTAACTAGTTTAAAAGTTTGGACATGATGATAATAATTAAAAGAATAACAACTATGCACACAATGGTACTCGTTTGCTAGTGAATGAGCAAAATAATACAGTACATAGAACGAACCTGGTGTTCTTTCTACGTGGGCTCGCCGGAGGTACCTCGCAGATTCGTAAATCCGAAGAGGTATCCCTGCAAGGGAGCATCGCAACGAGGCTACTTGATAGTTTAATATAAACCAATTATACCCCTAACACACACAAAATATTATTGTTGCGAAAGGAAAGTGCCTCGCTTAGGCCTCTGGCACAGGAAAATGCCTTCAACTCCGAAGCGGAGGAAAAGAGCTGGCAAAAAGGCCACACTTTTATTCAAACAAAAAGTTATGTGCAGTGGGTCAATTCTAGAGAAACTATAATTAATGTGATGCACGCTGGTTTACGTGAAGGCGGGACGGATGATTTCCGAAGAATTCATAGGTTACCATCTTATGTAGGTTCAAAGATACTGCATTGGTAGTTGCCACATTATTTATGCAGGCCTTCTGCTAAGGTCTAACCTACCCTTTAGTTGTTAGATACATATGCAAGCTTTGGCCGCAAGTGGCAGGGATTCCTACCTATCTCTTGACACACGTCTAACTGGCAAAGATGCCCAGCTTCCCGAAGGTCGCCCCGCATAGCATCTTCCTCAGAAAGACAGCGTGCATACATGTTACGGAGTGACAGCTCCCGAATCATATAACGATCCGGTCACCATTGCACCATAACCGCATATGACATCACCAGGACAATTTACAGTTCACATAAGCAATTTAGAAAGCACAATAGTATTTATGGTGGGGAGTAAGAGACAGATATCCATCGCTAGTGACCTTCCCGTGAGGGCATGATGGGTTCTAAGACCACACCCAGTCACCATATCGAGTTGGATGGAGATCTGCATCTCGTCCGTCAGCTGAGTGGTACGGAATTAACCTGTCATTAGGGTTATGTTCCAGAATGCCCAGAGATGCCCTGCAGGCCGGCGTTACATAATATAATTTCTTTTCTCAGTGCTTCCAACATTGGCGGATGTATCTAAACTAACTGGTATCCGAAGATACAGGGGGAGTGTATGCTAAATCGACAGTTTAGTTATCACCGCTCGGAAACCCCAATAGTTTCCCAGAGTCGGATCCTGCCAACGTGTCGATTGGGAGTCCAGACAATTATTAAGCCTTGCGGCTGGAGGAGCGTAGGAAAAGACAATCACTCAATATTAATAAGAGGCCCTAAGGTAATTGACCAATTTATACAATCTAGCCGGTGGTGTGCGGGGTTACATATCCGCCACAGCCGGAAAAGAGGAGTACACAAATGTCTCTTATGGAGAGATTGTCCCTAACTACTTTAAACCTATCCTATCGAGCTAGAATAGCCAGGTTTAGTCGATCACGGTCATGTTTGAGCAATGAGAGCATGATCAGTGACCTCGGTGTAAAATTGATGCTGGGGGAAATAGTGATGTGGATATAATGTTGCTGTATAGCATTCCCTAGCGTACTGCGTCCTAGAGTTTTTATATAAACAAAACAGAATAACTAGGATGGGTACCTAGGGCCTACCATATACATAACTAACTAGTACAGTGCTAACAGTATATCAGGCCATAGGGCCTACGGTGCTCGTTAGTTATAAGCACACGGAAATAAAGATAATATATACAGTATGAAACAGAAAATATAAAAATACGGTCTTTAAGACCCGGAAGGCACCTATTAGTCATCAGTGCTTATTACGGAAATAAAGAATAGAACCATAGTAGAGTTACTTGAGTACCTATTGGTCAGCGGTACAGTAAGAGTTCATAAATCACAGGAATTGATGCGCTACAGTTGAGTAGCGCGAGGTGGCACGATTCCGAAGTTGCAGGGAAGATATCCGCAAGCAGACTGTTGATGCGGCTCACTATCAAGATGGTGAAGGAGAACAGTTATAGAAAGATGTCCATTAGATAGTCAGACCATGGTGGTGCAAATTCAGGCATTTACATAGAGATCTACGCATGCCTGCCAATCTACCTTTACCTGTCAACCCTCTTCTGTTGTGTGGTAGAAAGAATGAGTAGCGTTATTGCCAGCATGTGTGTTTGTGTGCGCATGATGCAGTTTGGCGGATCCAGGCATTTACACCAGGTGGGCGCACGCCTGTCAATCAGTGATGGTGGTGATGATGATGATGACTATTATTATTATTATTATTAATATTATTATTATTATTATTATTATTATTATTATTATTATTATTATGATTATTATTATTATTATTAGGCTTCCAAGATCGAAGCTCTGGAAGACTAGAGTGATTGTTCCATTTATTATTATTCTTCCGCCAGCCATTTCCAGCAAGTAAATTGAACCAAAACTCCGAAACCAGAAAGCAAATTGAACCAAACCTCAGAATATATGGTTAAGATTCCCCCCCCCCCCACCTTAATCAAAATAGCTAAACAGAGCCTGATTGGCGCAGGGTATTGGTGGCCATCTTGATGATGTCATAAATCACAAAATAGCCTTCTCCTCTGGAACTTCTGAAGCGATCTAGCTGAAATTTGGGGAATATAGTTAGTCAACATGGGCGAGAGAAAACAGCTCACAGGAACTTGATATCTAAAAGAACATGGCCGCCATGGACCAATCAAATTTGAGCATTTGGGCAGCCATTTTGAACTTTTTTATTTGATTGATTTTGTTGGCGAAAATGTCTTTCTGTAGGTTCGTTCATATCCTAATCTCAAATTTGGCACTTTGTTACATGCCCGAAGAATGGTTTGGTGGCCACGTTGATGAAATTATATAGAATTAAAGTATCTGCTACTGTGTATCGACCTAGGACTTAATGATCACGGCTACCGTTTAGTGACTCATTTAGCTTCTTTCTTTTTTAAGTCCTTTTGCTCCCAAAAAGTTCACTGTTCGGGTTCAAATTTGGAACATGCTGAGCTACCACGATTCTAAGCAGATTTGTCTACAAAAGTCATTAAATTGCTTTAGAAACCTTTCCGTGGTGGGCAAAATGAACATTTTCATTGCTAAAATTTAATTGCAGAGACTCAGCCTATTTGGAGGCAGATCTAAAGAATCATACATGCCCATTGTAGAGCTCTTCAACCCCTCGATTCTGCACTTTACGGAATCAAAATCCGTCCATTCGTTCTCAAGATATTCAAATTGACGTAAAACCAATTATTAGGCTTCCACGAGCGAAGCTCTGGAAGACTAGAATGATTGTTCCGTTTATTATTAGGGTTCTAAGCAGCTCCGCTTGGAACCCTTTAGAAATTGTCAGATTATTATTCCTTTTCCACCGGCTTCTTCTTCAGAACCACAATGTCAGCGTTTGTTAAATGTAGTTCACCATGTGCAGGGATGTCTACAGATGAGGGTTTGAAAGAATCAAGGTGATCCGTCCATAAACGGCTGAGATACGAGCGCCGGTGGAAAAGGAATAATAATAATAATAATAATAATAATAATAATAATAATAATAATAATAATAATAATAATAATAATAATAATAATAATAATAATAATCTAATAATTTCTAAAGGATTCCAAGCGGAGCTGCTTGTAACCCTTTTACTGCTGAATTACGGTACTCAATTAACCCTTTTATTTCTGAATTACATGTTTTAATTAACCATTTTACTGCTGAATATCATGGGCCAATTAACCCATTAACTGCTGAATCACAAGGCTAAATTAACCCTTTTACTGCTGAATCATATGGCTAAATTAACCCTTTTACTGCTGCATTACAAGTTTTAATTAACCCTTCTATTGCTACATATCATGTGTCAATTAACCCTTTTACTGCTGAATTACAAGTCTCAATTAACACTTATGCTGCTGAATTACAAGTCTCAATTAACCATTTTGCTGCTGAATTCTTCTATTAACCCTTTTAACGCTAAATTGCAAATCTTGATTAACCCATTTACTGCTGAATAGTATTTTTTGCCCTTATTGGACTTTTTTTTTTGGCCGATGTTGACAATTTGTTTTATCGTTTCTCACAATTTTGATTGTTTTTGGTAGTTTTCGTACCATTTTTTATGCTTCTTGCTAATTTTTTTTATCATTTTACACCATTTTTGGTCATTTTTGATGGATCTTGACCAGTTTTTCCAAATTTTAACCGATTTTGGCCATTGTTTTAATCAGTTTCATCGTTTCTGATAATTTTTTACTACTTTTTTATGTTTTTGGCCGTTTTTTATTACTTTTTGCCAATTTTTGACATTTTTGACCGATCTTGACCATTTTCTCCCATTTTCGTCATTTTGAAACTTTTTTTTTTTTTTACCATTTTGATCCTTTTTGACAAATTTGGACCACTTTTTCCCATTTCTGTGACTTTTGGTCATTTTTTTCATTTCTGATGCTTTTTGACCATTTTTCATCATTTTGACTATTCTGGGTCCTTTTTGACTGATTTTCGCCATTTTCTGCTGTTTTTGACATTTTTTTAATGTCTGATCATTATTATTATTTTTGATGGTTTCTGTCTGTGGTTGATAATTTGTTCCATTTTTAAGTCTTTTTGGGTCATTTTTTATTGTTTTAGCTATTTTGGTCCTTTTTGACCGACTTTTGCAATTTGTGACCGTTTTGGTTATTCTTTTTATAGTTTTTTAAACATTTGGGTCCTTTTCTGACTGATTTTGACAAATTCTTACCGGTTCTGCCGTTTTTGGTCATTTTTTCCATCTTTGATAATTCTTGGTGCTTTTTGACTGATTTTCGCCACTTTTCTGCTGTTTTTGACAAATTTTTTTCACTTTTCATAATTTTTTGTCGTTTTTATCACTTTGACTACTTTTTTAGGGCTTTTGTCCATGTCTTATTTTTTTGCCAATTTTGAACTTTTTTGACCGATTTGAACCGATTTTTCCCATTTTTGTAATTTTTGGGCATTTAAAAAAAATTCTAATGCTTTTCGATCATTTTTCAACATTTTGACAATATTCTTGATCCTTTTTGACTGATTTTCGCCACTTTGCTGCTGATTTTGACAATTCTTTTCGGTTTTCATCATTTTTTGTTATTTTTATCACTTTGACTACTTTTTTTTTTTAGGGTTTTTGTCCATTTCTTATTATTTTTGGCCAATTTTGGACCTTTTTGAGCAGCGATTTTGAAATCTTTTCCAGTTTTCATAATTTTTTATTGCTTTTTACCATTTTGAAACTTTTTGAAAGATTTGGACCAATTTTTCACATTTTGTCATTTTTGGTAATTTTTTTCATTTCTGATGCTTTTGACCATTTTTCTTCAGTTTGACAATTCTGGATCCTTTTTGACTGATTTTCACCATTTTTCTGCTGATTTTGACAGGTTTTTTTCCTTTTTGATCATTTTTATTATATCTGGTGGTTTTTATCCGTGTTTGATAATCTTTTAATCATTTTTGGGTCTTTTGGATCATTTTTGATTGTTTTAACTATTTTGGTCCTTTTTGACTGATTTTTGCAACTTTTACCACTTTGGTTATTCTTTTATAGTTTTTTTTACCATGTTGGTCCCTTTTTTGACAGATTTGGACACATTTTTCCCGTTTTCATCGTTTTTATTGCTTTTTACCATTTTGGTCCTTTCTGAGCGATTTGGACACATTTTTTGCATTTCTGTCGTTTTTGGTAATTTCTTTTCATTTTAATGCGTTTTGACCATTTTTCATAATTTTTGGCAATTCTTGGTCCTCTTTGACTGATTTTGACATTTTCCTGCTGTTGTTGTCAATTTCTGGTTTTGTGGGTTTTTTTAATCATTTTGATGGTTTTTGTCCATGTTTAATAATTTTTAAGGTTTTCCTCTTTTTTTTTATTATGTTCAACAGATCTTAAAAATAGTTCACAGTGACATTCCTTTTACCATCCAAGGACACCTTTGACCAGAAACCTTTTCTTGTAACCCACAAGGTTAGTCCTCTAACCTCTAGTTATTATTAGGCTTCCAAGAGCGAATCTCTGGAAGACTAGAGTGATTGTTCCGATTATTATTATTATTATATATGGAATTTATGCTAAAATGCTGATTAAGCGATGGACAAAGGAGGTCAAAGCAGAGCGACAGCATCTACACCAAAAGCAAAGCCACGCCAGTCACGATTCCCGTGTCCAATTTTCGTGTTTCCAGCGCCACACACCAGCATCCACGTCTGCATCATTGCCTCATCTGGCGAGTCGTCAACAGGAACACGACAGCCAACAAGCAGCACCACGAGCGTCTTCACACGACCAACGGCAATCCCTCCTGGGTGGGTTGATTGCGGCTCAACCATAAGCCCGCCTGAATTCCGGACATAATCTCACATGGACAAAATCCCACCGGACAAAATCCCACCGGACAGAATCCCACCCTGACAAAATTCCACTGGACAAAATCTCACCAGTACATAATACCAATTTGTATATCTACCATTTAATCGTATGATGGTAGTAGTAGTAGTAGTAGTAGTAGTAGTAGTAGTAGTAGTAGTAGTAGTAGTAGTAGTAGTAGTAGTAGTAGTAGTAGTAGTAGTAGTAGCGATAGCGGTAGCGGTAGTGTCAGCGGCAGAACAGCTATGCGCCTAACTTGTTTGCTTAAAGGTTGGTTAAAAAGTTTGATGCAAAAGAGCAAAGTTCTATTTTTCCAGCACATCAGGTTTGTGTTGGTACTAACATGGTTGTAGGCCTACTACGTTCACACAATGCAGGCTTATGCAGCCACCCTCATCCTTTCCACATCTTTATCTATCTATCACTCTATTAGATGAACACCCTTAGCGAAACCTATAAAATACTGATTAAAGGGACGCTAATCGCATCTCAAGTGTTCTACTGCACCGACAGTTTCTGGTGTATGGATTCCATTCATGCCTATCCTGGTACACTCCTGTTTCTGTATCACAACTATCGTCTTTGCAATGTCTCGTAAATGTTGAACTGGTCGCCACCATTTTTTGTCACCTCAAGCGACCGAGCGTGATGTCATGTAAGTGCCAATGCATTAGATTATTTATAATGTAACACTCACTTCGTTGAAAATTATGAAAGTAATTTGACTGGAACCTCCAGTCCAATTAGTTTCAAAATATTCAACAGCTTACCTGTATGATTGCTTTTTATACCACATTGCCAAACTATAGCTGGCACGTCTATGACTGAGAATATATCCCTAGGCAGACACGCTAGGCCTTTTCTGATTGGTTGAAAAATAAATCATGACATATAGACTGTAGAAATGTAGCGATTTTATCTCCAGGGCGGCGCCATTTTCTTGCAACGAAAGCGAGATTTCACGAGATCCTGACGTCATCCCCGCACCAACGCCATCTGTGCCGAGCGCGAAGGCTGTACTGTAAATATGTATATGCATGGAAGCCTAACATGTGCTAAATTGTAATCGTTAGGACATTGTCCAGTTAAGATAGTAAATTTTTCAAGTAATTCTAGTATCAGAATGTGTTCATTTTGGTAACAATGCTGCTGTAAGTCATTGCTGTGCACGACAACAACACGTTACAGCAACATTTTTTTTTTCAAAATGTACCCCGGCACTATCTCTGTAAGTAGGCTATTACGCATTTTACACCATGCGATAAGGGTTAAATGAAGTGGCACACTTGACACGTGCGTATTGTTAAATTACCAAGCCGACTCAAGATACCGTTATAGCGTGTGTCGCAGGCAGTGTAAATATAAATATATATATATATATAAATATTCCAAGAAAACATAATGTGATAATATTGCCGGAACCACAGAACCGATTGTAATAATTCCGATACCTACCTGTAGCTGCAAATTCGAATATTTATCCAATGCTAGGGATGTTAGAATCGGCCTAGTGGTTCAAAAGATACACTCTGCTTGAGAAACCAAGCCACCAAAATTTCAAACAAAAATTTCAGGATGCGCTCTCTCCATCATCCCATATCAGAATGAGTATTACAGCTACAATGACAGAATTTGCTGTGCCGAAGCTTTACAATGTTATCACATAACGGGAAATATTCCATCAAAATATCTTAATTATTGAAATTACTACAGCTTGATTTTATGTCAAAATACTCATTCATTTGGTGATATCTCTGGCAATATTCACATGAGCAAAATTATAATTGGTCAGGCAAATAGCCATTTCTTTCCGCTTAAAGCACACTTCAATTTAATGACAATACGCAAAGATAGAGTCTGCGAGACAAAAAGGATAACATATTCTCAGATCGTATCTTAGATGAATAATTTTTTTATATATTCCAGTCTTTTGAACCACTTGTCCGATATTAACATCCATATATCATATTACTCCCGAGGTCGGCACCTATTTAGAGATCCTAGAATCATTGGAATCCCTTCAGCGGTTCGCTTGCTGTTTGCCATTATCATTTACGTATACTTCCTTATAATATATACCTGCATCTATTGGCCTCGCTCCTCCAGTCCTTGCTTGCCCGCTGCACGGGCACTCTTCTATTTATTGCTGTCTAGAATTGCCTATAGAAGCGGCCATTTCACGCAGGAGATTGTGGGGCTGTGCCTCGCGAGATCTCCATCGATACGGATACGAAAAGGCGCAAAGACACGGCTATATTTTTAGATTTCTGGATATCTCATAATTATTATCTTCATGTGCGTGATTCATGGCGAGTTCTCTTATTTGTTCTGGTCCGACTGTAATAGAGTTTGCGCGGTGATGACTGCTTAATTATTTTAATAAACAGCCAACGGAACTCCAAATAACTACTCTAAAAAAGTACTCTTCTTTTGCTGGAGGACTGTATACAAAACATGTTTATCATTCCTTCTGCTGATGAAAGTACTCAAGTACACGCCCACGCGCGGCGTCTCTTATATGTCCACTTTAACACTCTATCAAACTGACCACAAATGGCTTCTTGCGGTGATCGTGAGAAATGTCCATTTGCATTAGCTACTCGCCGGAGAACTTGTTTTGAAAGTGTGGCACTTGAATGACTGGTTGGATAACCGATCCTATAATTCCAGTAGTAAATTGCAAAAGAAAAACCACAATGGTCTCTTGGACGGCAATTTGACATAGGACATTTTCTATGATAATGGATTTTTCTGATCTGTTTCTGCAGTATATGACGTCATAATTATCTAGGTCAGATGTAGCTGGACGTCACAATCAAAATGTGTAATGAATGACGTATCTATCTCCACCAGGAACATTGAATAGCCAATCAAGTATGCGAATTGCACATCTTTACTATTTAATGAACATGCTGTTGAATATTTTGAAACAAATTTCACTAGACGCTGTTCGAATTGTATGTCTTTGCTATTTATTCAACAGTCATTTTCTATGATAATGGCTGGATTCGATCTGTAACTGAAGGATATGACGCCATAATCAATTACGTCATATCCAGGCTGACGTCACAATCCAAAATGTGTAAATGAATGGCGTATCGAGCTCAGTCATGAACATTGAATAGTCCGGCAAGTGTACGAATTGTATGTCTTTACTGTTTAATCAACATCGTGTTGAATATTTTGAAACTAATTTGACCTGGCGTTGTTGCGGCCAGAGGCAGCAAACCTTTAAAAGCACCCTGTCAAATTAGTTTCAAAATAGTCATCAGCTTACCTGTATAGTTACCTTGAAATTGGAAGTCTGGGAATTCATTATCCAGCGTATATATATATATATATATATATATATATATATATATATATATATATATATATATATATATATATATATATATATATATATATATATATATATATATATATATATATATATATATATATATATATATATATATATATATATATATATATATATATATATATATATATATATATATATATATATATATATATATATATATATATATATATATATATATATATATATATATATATTTATACATCGATTCCAACACGCAAAAAAGGGGTGGAGCGTAGCTAGAAATAGGCGTGGCATACCTAGAAATGGATCTCTCTATTGAACTTGGCATGAGCAAATTGAGCATTACATGGCTAATACCACGTGGTAATGCGTGGGCCACACAATATGGACCACTTGTATTAAGAGACCACCCGTATTTATAGGTCACATATTTTAACAAGGCTGATCATAGATTGTTGCCCTGAATACAACATACTCGTCCTCTGACGGAGGGAGGATAATTCATACCACTTGCTAATAGGCATTTTCATGTTGTCTATTCATCATATTAAGTCATTTGATGTCATAATCAACGGTGTGACGTGTAGGATGACGTCATAATAATGACGTCATGACTGACTCGGTTTAGTCCGTCTTAAATGCTTAATAGTCCGACACGTTGTACGAATTGTATGTCTTTGCTATTTACAAAACATGCTGGTGAATTATTTTAAACTAATTTGACTGGCCGATGTTACTGCCACAAGCAGCAACAGCACCCAGTCAAATTGGTTTCAAAATAGTCAACACCTTCTTCTTCTTCTTTTCGTTCGCTGATCATACCGCCAGTCCTGTAAGTGACTATCGACATGATCATAAGCGTTAAGTGCGTGGATCCATGGTTTATTAGAGTGCGCCGTGCGGCCTGGAACCTCCGTCTGCAGCACTCGAGGTTTCTGTCAGGGTTACCTCACCCTTACCTCCTTTAGTCGCCTCGTACGACACGCAGAGAATACGGAAGGTGTATTCTAAGCCCCACCTACAGGGCATATAGTCAACACCTTGCCTGTAAAGTTTTCTGGAAATTGATAGTCAAGAAGTTCAGAGATCCATCGATACCAACACGAGCGCGGTATTAATGTATTAATAAACCATCCGGATTCAGTGACCGATTGACTAACGTTAGGCCTATGGAAGTCATTTCAAGCAACCGCCACCAAGATGTGACTTACTTGGGCACAATTGTGTGTTTTTCTAACAAAATCCTTTAGAATGTTTAACACCGAAATTTCAATATCTCAGATAAAGACAACTATACGAATATCTTTTTAATACTTTGACTAGTATCCCACCCCACCCTACCCACCTACGTGTTGCTATCATAGAGCTGTATTAAGTATTACAACGACAACGACTGTCCATGTAAGCCTATCATCTTCTCTTATTGTATTTAACCCTTTCATGAGGAGGCAGCCAAAACCGGCCTCTACAGTGATCTTGAGGATGTTAATTTGCAGGTCAAGAGAAGATAGTTTTTGAAAATTCACCACTGAAATGACTGGCTCGATAATTGAGCCAGTCATTCCAATAGTAACTCTTCGAAAGAGTTGTCTATTGGCCTGCGAATAGGCACTCAATAAGCAAATATTTATATTCTTGACTCAATTTAGGTAATGCAGGGTTAATAAATTATGAGGACGACGATGATGTACCATGTCTGTTTAACCTTTCCCGTATTGTATTATAGTATTATTCACATTTGTTGCATTCGAGATAGGATAAAAATTACAGACTTGTTACAGACAGTCTTGAGGCGTACTATGTGTGTGGTAAATTTCAAAAGAAAAACACGCATAATAATATTGTAGAGGGCGAAAAAGTAGACTGAGGTCGCTAACAATAATGGATCCATCTAAAAATAAAGGCTTGGCTTCTTCGATACTACACCTCTAATGTAATGACCGGTCATCTTCTTACGTTATCACAACGACTAGACTGCTACACAGACTCAACTTCGGATACCAGACAGACCGGGACCCAGCCTATCTCCGTAGCGGACTGTAAAAGCAACGCTGGATCGTGAACTCACTACGTCAATGGCTACTCAATAGGCCCCTACATACGGGATACATTTCTCAATCTCGTATCGAAAGAGAACTCGCGGGATACGAATGAATAATGGCTGTGTGATTATCAAGTAGTATCCGTTTCTCTTTAAGCCATCCGTGGGAATAAATCCATGTAGGGTCAATGCAGCTATGTAGCAGTATTGCTAGACTACCAATATTCCAAATTTCCAGTCAAAACTGCTGTCAATAATATTGTAGCAGATTGTTGAATACAAAAATCAACCGAGCGTGGAGGCCTATGCATGTGCTAAGTTAAGAACGTCTACAGGAAATTCGGCCACAGAAGTTCAACCATATAGTTAGATAAAGTAATGGATTGAGGGTAAACATTTTTTTACCATGAAGTAATTTCGTAGTGCACAATTTCATACCGAAAATTTGCTAAATCTCCGGAGATTCACAGTTGTCAGTGCCCTATTGTCTGTAGTATGTTTAGCCCCATAATTTCACCTACATAGACTTGAGCCTTAATATACTAGGTATATTCCGAATCTAACAAATTCTAAATGAAATAATTTTATTAGGCAAAAATTAGCTTAAATGTTGGGGTTTTCGTGCTTTTCGGTGCCCTACTGTCTATATGTAATATGGTCGGCTCCAGAACTTCGCTCACATAGACGTAGAGGGATTTGAATACGAGTTATATTGGGAATTTAAAAAAATTCGACCGTGAAGTAATTTCGTAGTATACGATTTCATCGCTTAAATTCGTTCCAATTTTGGCAGATCTGCGGGTTTTCAATGCCCTACTATTACCTGTCTGAAATAGGTTTGGCCACATAATTTCACCGATATGGTTAGATAGCGATATGAACACGCTAATGAATCTTGAGTTTTCTACCACGTAGTAATTTCGTAATATTCATCTTAGTAGCCACGGACAGTTGTCAAATGCCAACAATTTACTATATTCGGTATCGGAATGTCTGTTCTCGATTTGTAACAATCTTTTTATATATGGATGTATATAACTCAATATGAGCTAGTGCTTTTGCACAATTCTACCATCAAGTAATCTCATCGTAGGTAGTTACATTTTCGCCGTATGGCCCCCATTATAATATGGTTGGTTCATATTCACCACATTCAGATAGGTGTCGGTATGTCCTGGCATATCGCTCATAATGGGTTCGGCCCCAGAATGTCACCCATATGTTTAGATAGGTATAGGCATACGCTTACGGAGTAGTGAAATTTAAAACTATCTACCATGAAATAATCTTGGCTCAAATTTAGGCCGATTCACGGTGTTCGTTGCACCCAGTCAAATTAGTTTCAAAATAGTCATCAGCTTACCTGTATATAGTTACCTTGAAA
The DNA here is from genome assembly GCA_034401795.1 of Chaetoderma sp. LZ-2023a. Taxonomy (NCBI): domain Eukaryota; kingdom Metazoa; phylum Mollusca; class Caudofoveata; order Chaetodermatida; family Chaetodermatidae; genus Chaetoderma; species Chaetoderma sp. LZ-2023a. Next base: position 38,822,700 of record CM067372.1, on the reverse strand, counting down.
TTGGAAGTCTGGGAATTCATTATTCAGCGTATATATATACATCTATTCCAACACGCAAAAAGGGGTGGAGCTTAGCTAGAAATAGGCGTGGAATACCTAGAAATGGATCCCTCTATTTGGGATTGACATGAGCAAATTGGGCAGTACAGGGCTAATACCACTTGTTAATGCGTGGCCCACACAATACTTGTATTAAGAGAGCACCCGTATTTATAGGTCACATATTTTAACAAGGCCAATCATAGATTGTAGACGCTTGCCATCCTGAACGCACGTAGACCCGAATACAATACACCCATCCTCTGACGGCGCGAGGGTAATTAATACCACTTGCTAATCGGCCTTTTCAGGTTGTCTATCCATCATATTACGTCATATGACGTCGTAATTAATTAAGTGACGCGTAGGATAACGTCATAATAATGACGTCATGACTGACTCGATTTAGTCCATCTTAAATGTTTAATAAACTGACACGTTGTACGAATTGTGTTTTTGTTATTTAATAAAAATGCTGTTGAATATTTTGAAAGTAATTTGACTGGGCGCTGTTGCTGCCATAGGCAGCAACAGGACCCAGTCAATTTAGTGTCAAAATATTCCACGGCTTACCTGTATAGTTTTCTTGAAATGTATCGTCTAGAAGTTCAGAAATCCATCGATCCCAACTCGTGAGTGGTATGGGTGGCGCCTAGCGAGAGATGGGCGGGGAATAGCTAAATTGGAAAGGTTCATTGTATTAATAAACCACCACAGTTTTCGGTGCCCTATTGTCTGTAGTATGTTCAGCCCCATAATTTACCCCACATAGACTTGAGCTTTAATATGCTAGTTATATTCCGAATCTAACAAATTCTAGATGAAGTAATTTTAATACACAAAATTTAGCTTAAATGATGGCGTATTCGTGGTTTTCGATGCCCTACTTTCCGTAATATGGTCGGTTCCAGAACGTCGCTCACATAGACGTATACAAGTTTGAATATGCTATTTACATTGGGAATTTAAAAGAATTCGAACATGAAGTATTTTCGTAGTATGCGATTTCATCGCATAAATTTGTTCCAATGTTGGCAGATCTGCGGTTTTCAATACCCTGCCGTCTGAAATATGTGTGGCTACATAATTTCACCCATATGGTTAGATAGGGATATGAATACGCTAATGAATTTTGAGATTTCTACCACGTAGTAATTTCGTAATATTCAATTTAGTAGCCACGGACAGTTGTCAATTGTCAACAATTTACTATGTTGAGTATTAGAATCTCAGTTCTCGGTTTGTAATCTTTCTTTTTACATAAAGCTGTATATAACTGAATATGTACTACTGCTTTTGCGCGATTCTACCATCAAGTAATTTGGTAATATGTAGTTGCATATTCGCGATATGGCCCCATTATAATATGGTTGGTTCACATTCACCGCATTCAGATAGGTGTCGCTATGTCCTGACATATCGCTCATAATGGGTTCAGCCCAGAATATCACCCTTTTAGTTAGGTATAGGCATAAGCTTACGACGCAGTGGAAAAAAAAAATTCGTAACGTAAATAAGCGCAAACTCAGGCTAATTCATGGTTTTCATTGCAATACGTTCACCCCCAGAATTTCACCCACAAATACGTATAGAAAATATGCTAGTTGTATTCCGAATTAAAAAAAATTCTACAGGAACGTAATTTCATAGCACACAATTCCATACTGAAAATTGGCGCAAATTCTGTCAGATCAACGATTTTCTGTACCACACTGTTTGCAATAGGTTCGGCCCCAGAAGTTCACCCATATGGTTAGATAAGTATATGAATACGCTAATAAAGTCTCAAAGATTTTTAAAATGTTTACTATACAGTAATTTCGTCATATGCAATTTAGTAGTGGCACACCATTTTCAAATTCCTATAATGTACTATATTCGGTACCAGAATATCTCTACATGCCTTGTAGCCAGTTTTCGAACATAAGGCCATGTAGAACTCACTATGTTCGCGTGCTGTGCGAAATATTGTAATAATTCTACCACCAAATATTTATTATAGTAATGTGAAAATATTTCTATATATCCCATGTTATTAGCCGCGTGTACTGGTAGAACCTGACTTATCAGGTTAATACCCTAACATTTGTACATATGGTCAACAAGATCGTCATCATTGCAACGGTTGAGGCCGATTTTTCCTTTTTGTCGAGCAAAAACGTTTGATTTAATAGTTTGTCACTGTTTCCAGTAAAGATATCGTTTAATAGGTGACATAGATATGATAGAAAAATGAAACAGATCACGATGTCGTGGCTGTTTCCCACTGGGTCTTCAGTCAGAATGTGTTCTACTATATCATTTTCGTTGGAGAAAACTATATATAAATATTATATGTATAGGCCCGTCACCTCATTTAAATAAGCAAATAAAATTTAATTTAATTGAATCGAATTGAAAAAGTCAAGGGATGTAATAGCACGAGATCGCTGATACATTTGGCAACTATTCGAGATGTGACGCCCATATATGTGGCTTCCTCTACAATGTTGAGTTGATACCGGTTGGTCCCAAATGGAGTGGCATGAAATCCTGGTGTCAATCTGTTCTGTGGGATTTTGTTGGGGCGGGATTATGTCCGTTGAGATTTTGTCCGGGTGGAATATTGTCCGGTGGGATATTGTGCAGCTGGGATTTTGTCAGATGAGATTTTGTCTGGGTGGGATTATGTTCGGGTGGGATTTTGTCCAGTGGGATTATGTCCGAGTGATATTAGGCCTATGCTCGGCGGGATTTTGTCCGAGCACCGCCCGGAATCGGGTACCACGTGGGGCCAATCCCACATCAGGTACGGATCATCCTCTTCTTCTGGCGCCAACGAAATACCTACAGAATCCTTGCTATTATTAGTCTTATTATTCTAACTGGTATTGCTATCATTAATTGCAATGATTATTGTTTTTGTGGTGGAGGCAGCGCAATCGCTGGAAAATTTGCAACCATAGATAAGGTTAATGTATATATGTAAATATCAAACTGCATTTTATTGTAAAGTTATGTAAAATAGCAACATATCGACAATAATCTGCGTAACAGTCTACATCGGCACCTACCCGGATATCAATCATAGAGTTATCTATACTAGCAATATAACTAACTACCTCTATGAAATAAATAAGTGGCGCGCTAGATCGAAGACCGGGATCCAGTCAAATTTTCGTCAATTGCTTAAACGGTTATCTCCCTTTGCACCCGCGCGCGGTTGTTTCAAAACGTAAACAAAACTTTGTTACAGACATGTCTGTCAATTAGCCAAAAATGTGTACCTAATCCCCATATTGTCAAGATTAACTAACACCGGACTGATATTCGTGCAGGTAAGTAGGTCTAAAATTTACAGTACGCTACTTTAAACAGTCGTCTAGGAAGCTCATTTCTTGCTAAAATTGTCTTATAAGAATTGAGGATTGTTTTAAAACACGTCATGTGACGCAATTAAAGGAATAATTTCTGTCATTGTAACTTTTAACTAAAGATTTTTGCTTGTGATTTGGACTAGTTAAATTTCCTTTGAACGGAGTACGTCTACACAGATTACGCAAGAAAATACTTAGAATAATTTGCCAAAACATGGCATATCTCGAAGACTTATTTAATAGAGCGTCGAGCTCTACTTACCGTTACCGTAACCGTAGGCCTAAATAAAGTACTTCCAGAAATGCAAGTGGCATGCATACCTACTCAGAAGGTATATAAATTTCATAATTTTGCCGGAGTACAGGCCGTGTCGTCCGTCGTGTGCCCTTTCGCCTGCCAACACACGCATATTCAAGTAATTTCAACTGACTATTTATCTCCAGAAATGCAGATGACACGGGCTGGTTTCATCTACTATGCTCTAGCCTTGCGAATTCTTCAGAAAAAGATCCCACGTTCCTGCTCTCCCTCCAACACATGTTACACATATTCAAGGAAGATTTCGATATATTATTACATTATCTCCGAAAATCCATTAATGGCAGGCAGCTCTCTCAGCACCGGATGGGGAGGCATTTTACTCAAACCGCCAGTTTCTGCTACAAGACTTACCTCTAGAAATACAGGTTCCCACTGAGAGAATCTAGACCTTCCAACACTCCCAGGGAAGAGGAAGACGCGCGGATAGCCACTGTCACATCACTCCAGAATATAAGTACCACACGCACTCACCATTATATCTGCTGTTAAACTATACCGCACTTATTGATACACAAAAAAATTAAACTGAATTGTGCCTCAGTGTTTTAATGAGATATATTTGATTGACTAATATTATCACTATCAGTAGGGCCGCTAGGGCGTACCATAGAACTCTACATAATACTATATTTAGATTTCTATGGGCCGTACCGATGCGTTTTGCCACGATACGATATGTGTTGCGATACACTGGCCACCATACGACACGTGATGCAAGACGCTATTTTTTCACTAAGTTTCATCTGAAGCTGTCCATCTTATGCGACATATTAATTACTGGAATATGTGCAGGTGTTGGAGAAGAAAGGGAACACGGTTTCCCCTGAGATTAAACAATTTTTTAATTCCCCAACCCTAGAGTGTGTCTCCGCCTTTCTGGAGGTAATATCAGTTGAAAACTAACTTGGATGTGTTTGGAAAAGAAAGGGCATGATATATCATATGGAAAGGGTGACGTCAGGTGGAGTGTGTCTGTGTGTGCGTGCTTGCGTACGCGTGTGTGGGCGAGGGCACCCTACACCCTATCCCTGAATCCGCCCGGGTTTCATATATTCATGATATGGTATCTGCGCCGGCAAGTCGAGCTGGGCGCGCATGTTTCTGCCTAGCTCGTTGCTTTGGTGGTGGGGGGGGGGGGGGGCTACTCCCTGTAGAGAGTATGGGCCATTTTGTCAAACTTAGTCAATTACATACATGGATGTTAATTATGGCCTTAAGTCAGGCCAGTGATCCACGTGTGAAGGCAATGATGGAACATTGAGAATGTTATAGCGCTAAATGGTTCCAGTGGCGGCGGAGCGGGGTTGGGGGGGGGGGGGGGGGGGTTGGGGGGGGGAAGTTAAAGCCACCCCTAAAATAATTTGGGGGTGGAGGGTTGCTAATAATGTCTTTAGCCCCCACCCCCTCTCAGGCGTCATAGTGTACGTTTTTTAACACCGAATTATCACTCAAAAATGCAAGAGATGACTTCTAAGAGCATATATTTATTAAAAAATCCTGTGGTGGACCCCCGCCACCCCACCCCACACAGTGGTGTGTGTACTGTGCATATGCATTTCTATGGTACTGTTAGTGTCCACTGACCACGTGTTGCTATTGCTCATAAATCTTATATCAACAATATCTAGGAACACATAAGAAGATGTGATATCATTAACCAGACATTAACACCTTAACTAGACAGACCTTCTGAAAAGATCTTGAAAAATGCCGATTTACATGCCCTGATTTGAAATTTTGGTATAGCAAACCAGTCATTCAAGTGGAAGATTTCTAAGATATTCCTTTCATGCTCTGTAAATTTACATTTCCTAAGAGAAAAATTCTCATTTTCCTGAGCAATTTTAACCACGAATTATCACTCAGAATACAGGTGGCTTCTCAGAGCATCTAATTTTAAAAAATTTGGGGGGGGGGGTGGGTTGGTGGGGACTCCCCGGACCCCCCCCCCCCCCCAGTATTCTGGAGAGGGAAGCCCCACCCCCTGCCCCGCCCCCAAACACGAAATCCTGCACACACACACGCACCTAACGCACACACGCACGCACGCACGCACACGCACTGTTGCAGAGCCACTCCACTGTTACTGAATGGTGCACGGGCACTGCCTCGGAAGAATTCTGGGGGCAGCGCCCTCTGATTTTGCCAAAGATAGGATTCTTTCGACTACTCGTCTTTACTTAATTATCTGGCGTCTGTTTAGGCCTACTGGTGCAGTACATAGCACGAGCACCGTGTAGTGAAATAATAGACTGGTCCAAAATGACGACGCGATTAATAGATTTCTAATTCCGAGCTGTTGTATACACCTGTGCAAAAGTTAAGCACCAGCAAAAACAATAGAACGTAGAAACATGATGGTACAACTAGGCTGCCATACTTTTTGTCCCCGCGTTAGCTGACATAATTCCAAGTACGAAATGCACATGCATGCATGACTTCACGCCGCTTGATGTCCGTGCGTGGCGGGAAACAGCACACGTGTTCAGTTATGTAAAAGTCCAGTTTGAGGTGTAGAACATTACATACAGATTTAGGCGACAAGATTAGGAATTTTGTGTTCATGACCGTGGTTTATTTGTACAGAGAGAATTAGCTCTTGATTGTGAACCGCTATGGCAAGACGAAGGTTCAGTGATCGTGTGAAATGGCAAATCATAGGCATGCATACCACTGGTATGTCATGCAGAGAGATTGGCAGACAGCTGAACATTAACCATACTGTAATCAGTCGTTTGATTGCAAAACATGGGCAAACTAACGAGGTGAAGGACAAGCCTAGATCTGGAAGACCGAAGAAGACTACTGCCCGTGATGATCGAGCCCTAGTACGCCTTGTTAGGAGATCTCCATTCACCAACAGCAGAGTGCTCAGCCAGCAATGGGAAACGCGCAATAGAGTGTCAATGTCTACCGTCAAAAGGAGACTGTATGCTGCTGGCATGAAAGCTAGGAGACCTGTCAGACGTCCTCTCCTCACTGCACACCACAAAGCGGAGCGTCTGAGGTGGTGCAACGAAAGAAGACACTGGAACATGAGATCCTGGAGACGGGTACACTGGTCCGATGAAAGTCGGTTCCTGCTTCATGCCACAGATGGTCGAACTCGTGTATGGAGGTCCAGACGCACGGCGTACGACCAACGTAACATCATGGAAGAAGTTCCATTTGGTGGAGGTTCCGTTATGATATGGGGGTGCATCTCATTTGATTGTAAGCTGGATCTGTTGACTGTACCTGGAACACTAAATGGACAAAGATATCAAGATTCCATACTGGATAGAGTTGTGGTCCCTCATTTTGTAAATCATGCACCTGGAACCCACCCTATATTCATGGATGACAGCGCCAGACCACATCGTGCTAGATCTGTGCATGAATACCTCCGCCAGAATGCCATCGAAACCCTACCATGGCCAGCAAGGAGCCCTGACATGAACCCTATTGAGCATATCTGGGACATTCTGGGAAACATGGTGAGAAGGAGGGATCCTCCTGTGCAGAACCTACATGAATTAACAGACGCACTCCATCTTGAATGGCAACGAATACCACAATGGCGTATCAGTCGGTTGGTGACCAGCATGAGACGTCGTGTCCAGGCCGTCATCCAGGCACAAGGTGGATATACCCGGTATTAATAATGACAGTCTCAAACTCGTGCACAGATGTTAAACTTCATTTTCAGACACCATTAATGACAATCTAGCCACGTGTGTCAACTGTAGGGCAATAGTTGTCAGTTGTGTCAACGTAACCATATTCAGGCCTCGTTTTCAAGTTCAAACAAAAACATACAGTGTTTCCCCACCATCATAATCAGCATTCCTCTAGTTGCATTATTACCTCTTGCACTAAGATGGATGGGTACATAAATGTTTATGCTATTGCTTTCTTCATAGCACATGAATATACCCTCGCATGTGCGTAAAAATAGGGTGGTGCTTAACTTTTGCACAGGTGTATATATCAAAAAGTTACGCACTCTAAATTCCTCACTGCACTGTCACCGTGAACCCGGTAGTTTGACCACACCACCCTCCCCCTCTCCCTCCCCCCCCCCTCTCTCTCTCTCTCTCTCTCTCTCGCTCTCTCCTGCTCTCGCTCTGCCTTCCATCGCTATCTCCATCCCCTCTCCCTCCCGCCGTCCGTTCATGGTACACCCCCACCCCTCACCCCCTCGCTCTTTCTCTCTCTCCCCCCCCCCCCCTCACACACGCATGCACGCACGTAGACAGACGGACGGACGGACAGGCAGACGGGGGGGGGGGCATGCAGGCAGGCGGACAGGCAGACATACAGAAGACATAATTTGAAAACAATAGTTTTCAGAAACACTGTTTCCAAAATGTAAGACAGTCTTTGTTTCGCAAGTCAGAATACATTTTTTCATTTGACTGCAATAGTAGTAACATTGCCCTCACAACTCTTAACAATTCCATTTGCAGGTCAAGGGCAGAGCGAGATAATGAGATTCAATAGGTTCACAACGGAAACGAAACGTACTCGTTTGGTAACATCATCTGGTAAACCAAACATTTCTCATATAAATATTCCTCATTGGCGACAGAAGTACATAAAGGATTACTTCACTACTCTGGTTGACCTAAAATGGCGCTGGAACTTTATCATATTTATAGCAACTTTCAGCTTAACATGGGTCATATTTGGCGCCTACTACCAAGCTGTCGAGGTTGTATACACAGCCATAAATAACGGAACTTCAATGAACTGTGTAGAAAATGTACATAATTTTGTTTCGGCATTCCTGTTTTCGATTGAGACTCAAACTACCATTGGTTTTGGTTCATCTTATGTTCACGTGACTTGCCCACCTGCTTATATAGGTGTCATTATCCAATCTATCTTTGGTGCGGCGTTGGAGTTTGCCTTGGCCGGTTTGGTGTTTGCAAAGATTGGCCGTGGGAAGAAACGTGTGCATACCTTGCTTTTTAGTCACGTGGCGTGTGTATATGAACGAGATGGGACCCTGCAGTTGGTCATTCGAATTGCTAACATACGACGATCAGAAATTATGAAGTCTACAGCCAGAGGTGTTCTGGTTAAGAAAGAATTGTCAGCAGACAAGCGAATGCTTCCTTCACGTCAATATCCATTTGACTTTTGCGGTGAGAGTGGGCACTTAATTCTATTCTTAGCTTGGCCTACATACATATTTCATATAATAGACAAGAACAGTCCTTTTTGGCATATGTCACGCGATGACATCATGCAAGCGAGTTATGAAATTGTGATTAACTTTGAAGGTACAGTGGGTACAACGGGCAAACCTATTCAAATATCAGCTTCTTATCTGCCTTGGGATGTTATCTGGGGACATAGATTCATGCCATTGGAAATTCCTGAGACAGAAGAAAGCCAGACACGTAGAGCTGTTTTTGATTTGACTAACTTTCACCGCACTTATCCTGTGCCCACACCTTGGAGCAGTGCTTACCATCGTTCCCTGTCTGACAGAGAGCTCCGTGAGGTAAGCAAACACACCTCGTACCGATTGCGACTACCCAGCATACATTGCATGGCCCGCGGTATGGTAGATACATTTCTCACGTCACCTAATGATTACCAACGAGCTGGTAGATTGATAAAACTGCAGCATGCTGTGTCATTACAGATTCCCCAACCAAATGTTGCCATTCAAGGACGTCAACATACTGAACCCGGGCTGGCTAATTTCCATCAGCCTGCAATGAACAAGAGCAATTTCTTACAGGTACCAAATCACGTACCTGAACATTCGGAATCTGACAATTACACTATTACCATTCATGTACCAGAGCCACTGATATCTAGCACACCGATTCCTGACCACTCTGACACTCGAATGTAACTGATTTCTGAACTCTGACATTCGCACATAAGCGATTCCTCATTTCTGGCACTCCGACTCCCACATGTACTCGATTCCTGATTACTCTGACATACGGATGTAACCGATTCCTGAGTACTCTGACATTATATGTAACCAAAATTCCTCAGTATTCTAACATTGGCATTTAACAGATTCCTCATTCCTGAGAACTGCAATACTCACATGTTACCAATTCCTGAGGACTTGCATGTACGAGCCTCCGTGACAGTGAGGCTAGAACCTTAGTACACGGGTTTCTGGTCATTCCCAATGAAACTTTAACTCAATCTGTCTTGTGCTCTATGAAACTCATATTCTTTTAAAAGTATTGTGTTCTAATGACAATGAACATAATCTGGTAATCGTATGCAGTTAGCTTAGCAACTGGGCCATTCATTTAAGAATTTTGTTGTTGAAATTGTTTTTCTTTAAGATAACGCTCTCATTGTAAAATTTTGGTTCATGTTAGGGCGTTGCTTTGCAAGGGGCGCTCAATTGTAAAAAGTTTCTTACTGTGGCCAACATCGTAAATCTTAATTCAACCATCTGGAGTCTAATCTCGACTGATAGTTATGTATCTTCCCAACTCGCCCGTCGGTGCCTTATTACGTTGTTAATATCATTATTAGTTACTATTGTTGTTGCTATTGTTATTATTAATATTCTAAATTTAGTTTACTTTTCTTATACAATACAAATGTCAAAGTCACGTATGTGCATGTTGTGAACTGTTCGGTGTATGGTATGCGTAGTTCCTCATTTACTTTGAGTTAACAAGTAACTTACCATGCGCCGACATGTCATATGATGACGAACCGATACTTGGGGAGAATGACTGAATGTGCGAGCTTCATACACATGGGGAAACATGTTCATCCTTCTACTCGGCTTTAACCGTTTAACACTCGACTTTGTTCAAGAACAGAAAATGTCCATTTGCAGACCTAGAGAAGGATATTTTTGAAAATTTACCGCTGGAATGGAGTGCTAAGTTAAAAAATAGTATTTTCTTGGTCTGCAAATCGACACTTCTCAGGACCATTGTAGAAGCCGTTTTTGGCAGATATGAGTGTTAGTGTTAAGATCTCAAATTGCTGTGGGTGACTCTATTCTTATGCGAGATAATACATGGACGAGGTCACATCTTGGAAATTTTAATTGTTTATTATGCAAAAATAACTTCAGCTCAGTTTGGATGACCTCATTAGATCTAAGGAAGTCAATAGATGACTTCAAATTTAAAAAATATTTTGATCCCTGTTCATACACACAGCTAATGGACCGTTTCTGTTTTTGCTAAACCCCCGCCCACCTCTATAGCTAATCTCCACCCACACATCGGTGACCTTGCTCGTGTTGGGATCGATCGATCCATGAACTCAGTGACTATCAATGTCCGGAAAAATATGCAGATAAGCTGTTAAATATTTTGAAACTAATTGTACTGGGTGCTGTTGCTGTCTATGGCAGCAACATCGCCCAGTCAAGTTAGTTTCAAAATATTCAACATAATATTTATTAAATAGTAAAGACATACAATCGGTACAACAACGCTGTCCGTCTTCAATTTTGCGTTCGTGACGTACTTATCTATGTGATTCATGATGTCATAATGACGTCATTGATTATGATGTCATTGTACTCGCCGTGTAGTTAATTATGACGTCATATGACGAATGTACAAGGCGAAAATGTATATTCAGTATTGGTACTAGTTTATGTTAGCTCCCACAGGAGTACCACAAACTCCAACTCTTTGTACGCCCATGACATATTATATGCAAGGCTGAGGTAATTGTAGGTATGGTGCAATGATTTCTAATGAAGCGCATCCTGTGTATAATCACACGAGGAACAGTTAACCGTCATTAACCAGATCGTGGAGGAAGACTATGCTAATGTAATTGAGAGTGCTGCAGTGACTGATACAATCACCTCAATGGATGAATACGATCTGTCGCTCAAGTATATGACGTTATAATCAATTACGTCACATGCAGTCTGACAACACAATCATAATTGGCAGAAAATACTCCGTTATGAAGAGCTAGAAAGGTCTGTCAAGTGTTTGAACTGTAGAATTGTATGTCTTGACTGGATCTACTATTTAATAAACTATCTGTTGAATTTCCTCATCTTATATATATTTTATATACTTTGAATCCAACACGGTCAAAGCGTGGGCGGGGCTTAACTATAGATAGGCGGGGAATAGCTAGAAACGAATTCCTCTATTTTTCGTCAGCGTGTACAATGAGAAATGAAACACAGAATGGTAATGTTTGAATGATGTAAACTATAATGTGAATTGTGAGTAGGTCGCAAGCAATATGGAAACTATAGCAGCATTGCTTTCAAGAGTTTTAAAAACTGGAGGCATTTAGCAAATAGAGGGATCCGGCACCATCTATGCCCCGCCCATTTCTCACTTTTTATGTGTGTTGAAATCAATTTATAGTTTGAATCCTGAATTCCAGAATGGCAATTTAAAGGTACCTGGTAAGCTGTTGCATATTTTGAAACTTATTTGACTGGATGCCGACAGTGCTGTTGCTGCCTAGTATGACAGCAACAGCGCCCAATTAAATTAGTTTCAAACTATTCAACTGAATGTTTATTAAATAGTATATTCATGAGATACAATTCGTACACATGACAGACATCAATGTTCATGACGGACTCGATAAGTCACTATATGTACCGGTATGTGATGTATGCTTACATGTGACGTAATTGAATATCACGTCATATACGTGAGTGACAGATCTGTTCCCTCCATTGACCGCCTCTCAGAGCGTCTACTTATTAAGATTGGACTGTGGTAAGATACAACCTTGGATGGGATGCCACCATCCACCCCATACCAGAGCCTTCTAATAAAGGGACATAATTTAGATAAATTTATGCTGCCAATGCTGTCTATCAGTGATAAAGGTTGTTTCCGTTGGTCCAACATTTCTAGTAAAAACTGGACAAAATTTGCTATTCTCTAAAGCAGAAAGCATCGACAAATGTTGTAGATTTTAATATGCACATTGATATTAATGGTAAAGGACTAAAAGACAATCATAGTATTTACAATGTCCGACATACACAACAAATTACATGTCTTCACAATAATAGGCGGTGTACCATAATATGGTATGATCGATTTTTCAACTACCTGAGCTTTTGAACAGTAATAGATTTAGCTTTGCGCAGTGGCAGTACCATAGCCGATGAGGATTTTCCGAGGCGTGGTTATTGCCAGTTGAAAACTATTCCCAATACCCCGCACTGACGATCAGAAATCTGGTCGACAAGTGCAATTTTTGTTAGCTCGTTTTAGGAGCAGCATAAATTAAAACATCATGATTTAGTCTCAACACACCCTTCTTTCTCAATCTCAACGTCGTTTTCATACTGCAGGGTCTGGTTTATTGTAACAAGAGGCGCAAAGGCATGTGGCTTTCAGCTCGCCAATTAGCATTTGAAACATTTGATTTAAACGAACATGCTCATTTAAATTTAGAAACATGATGGTAAGGAGAAGCAATTCAAGGCTTAGGTTAAAGGCATATATGGAGAGGGAGGATATATACTTAAGGGACTTCCTGAGAAATCGACAAACGAGAGTAAGCGTACGCAGTACATATTACAAATGGAAAGATGTAGAAATTGGGGTTCCACATGGGGTATGTCATACAACCATTTTATTTTTAATATATGTAAATGACATACCAGAGATTATCACATGTCGGCTAAAAATGTTTGTGGATGCCACCAAACTTTGGAATATAAATAATAAAGACCAGATAGTCTAAAACTACATAAATATCTAGACAATCTCAACATGAATAGAAGGACACATGGCCCAAGCTGTTAAAAACTACATCAGAGTGGTGTCCTGTTGTTGATAGGTCTATAGCTACCTATGTAACGTCCCATAGGTGTGCGCATCAATAGTTCTCTAAACACACATCTTGTCATAGTAAGCATTCAGTACAGGTGTCTCTATATAGGACGGTCGTTATAGCTGATATGGGTTGAATAAAATAATATACAGGTTAAGACCAATGGTTAAAGTAAGGCCATTGTTCTAAGGACCACTTTGCCTCAGACTCCTATTTTACGGTTTTCTACCTTTGTAAGGACCGAACTGTGGGCCTTATTTACTTATTTATTTACCTTTTTAGTTTGTCGTCATTCTGTTGTTTTGGATGGTGATTTCAACTGCATTTTAGAATAAGTGTTGATAAAATCGGTGGAAATCCAGCTACAAGTCAAGTGGGTGCTGAAATGTTAAGATTAGCAATCAGAGACCTTAAACTTACAGATGCGTTCAGGCATCTACATGCGCGTACTAAAGCGGCGACCAGATGGAGTTCAGACTTTAGAATTGGTATGCGTTCGGATCGGTTCTATTTAAGTGTTTCTTTGAAGGCTTCACTATCACGGGTTTTGATCACGAATGTTATCATAAGTGATCATCGCTTCATGATATTGACACGTTCAAATATTCCTGGATTCTCTATAGGACCTTCCAACTGGAAGTTTAATAATGCCCTTCTAAAGGATGAACATTTTATTGCTAAGTGTTATGATTTTTGGAACCATTATTAACTGAAAATAATATTGATTCAGATTTTAGGGATTTGTTTAAAGACAAAATTAAACAATTTTGCTATCAATTTTTCTAGAAATAAAAAATAGTAGTCTGCTGAGGCTAAATCTCAAAGGATGTGTCTGAATCTTCTGCATCAGGCAGAGATCAGAAATCCTGGGAGTTTTACGGATCAGATTAAATCTTTAAAAGATAGCCTTTACAAGTTTCATTTACATAGGCAGAATGGAGTTCTTATCCAGTCAAAAGTTAGCTTATGGTGAAAGCCCATCTATATTCTTTTATCAAAGAGAATTTAAATCTTCGCAAGAGAAAGTTATTACAAAATTAGAAGATAATGGTGTCGAACTTACTGACTCTAAGTCTATTGAAGATTATGCTCGGAAATTTTATGTTAATTTATACCAAGATGAATCTGTTGATGAGTCAATTTGATCTGAATTTCTTAAGGATATGCCTTCCGTAGGTGATGCAGATAAGCTTTTATGTGATGGTCCCATCACACTTGAAGAAATAGAGATCTCATTAAAAGGCATGTCCAATAATAAGTCACCTGGATCTGATGGTCTTACAGCCAAGTTTAATTCTGCTTTTTTGTCTTTGCTCGGTCCTTATACCTCACTAAGTTGTATAATTATGAATTTCAAGATGGCCAAATGTCAAGGTCACAGAAATTAGGTGTTATAACCCTAATTTATAAGGATAAGAATCAAAAACATTTTTTGAGAAACTGGCAGCCTTTGTCTATGTTGAATGTTGATTACAAAATGTTGTCAAAGTCTATTGCAAATCGGTTGTCTTGTGTTTTAAAAAATCTTGTTCATCCTGATCAGACATGTTCTATTAGAGGCCGCTCCATTCTTGATAACCTTCATATGCTTAGGAGCATTGTGGATTATTGCCATAATCAAGGTACTTCTGTCGCATTTGCCTGTCTAGATCAGGAAAAAGCTTTTGACTGGGTCAATCACCAATATTTGTTCAAGCTTTTAAAGTCTTGTAATTTTCCGGAATCCTTTATCAACTGGATTCACTTATTGTATACCGACATTGAAAGCTCGGATTTGATTAATGGTAACATTACGGAACCCTTTGCTATAAAGAGGTCAGTTTGGCAAGGATGCTCTCTTAGTCCTTTGCTATATGTACTTGCTCTCGAACTATTTGCGAGGATGGTTCATGTTGATGCGCTGTTGACTGGCTTTAAAATACCGACTGCAGTGAGGAAGCACAAATATCTTTGTACGTAGATGATTCGACTGGTATTTGTAGCAATCCTAGTTCTGTCGGTCGTCTTTTGAGCATAGTGAATCGTTATAGTAAAGCTTCAGGTTCTAAACTTAGCATGCAAAAGTGTAACGTCCTGACATTTGGCAAATGGCGAAGCAGCTCTGATCATGATTTCGGCATTTCTTGGACAGATTCTTCAGAATAAATCTTTCAGCAGACACGTTTCTCCTGATATGAATATTAATAAAGTCGTAAATAACCTAATTTGGGTTTTGAATATGTGGAAAAGCAGGAATTTATCCATTTTGGCAAATCTAGGGTAATAGACTTGTTTGCACTTAGCAAGCTTTGGTATTTGGCAGTCCGAGTCTGCTCTGACCATGACCCGGCCCTATGACAGATATGTCTTGTATACACTATACACCGACGGATATGAATATCAAGGCCCATCAGTCTATTCACATCTCTATCATAGGGCTGGCGCAGGGTCAGAGCAGACTCAGACAAAATACAGCGGGCGTGAGTGGTACATACACACGCGCATGCACGCACACGCACGCACGCACGCACGCACGCACGCACGCACGCACGCACGCACACTCGATCGCAGAGACACAGTTCGCACCTTACAAAGGTAGCAAACCTTAAAATATGACGCCAAGTAACCCTTAGAACAATGGCGGTACTTTAACCATTGGCTTTAACCTGTATAGGTCTGAGGACAGGTTCCATTTTATTCAACCCATATCAGCTATAAGGGTCGTCCTATATGGAAACACGCGTACTGATTGCTTACTATGACAAGATGTGTGTTTAAAGCACTATTGAGGATGCACACGTATGGGCGGTTACAGAGGGTGGTATAGGCCTACCAACAACAGGAAACCACTCTGATTGAGCTGTGGCAGCTTGGGTCATGTGCTTCGTGGGACTTGGTGCCCATACTGGCCATTACTAGGAGGTTGCTCTGTCGGGTCCCTATACACCCTCCTGCTTTTTGGGGTCAAAAGACGATCTACCGGAGATAATTACGGGACATATGTTGCATTTCGGGATGAAAACTCAAGTTCTTGTCAAAGTTTGGGTTGGATGTTTAAAGGTGTCTGAAGAAGACTGGATTTTGGGGTTAAAGGGTCATGTTGATGCAATTATAGAAATGTGATTGCATTTCCTGACTGTAACTCAAGTTCTACTGAATGGATC
This sequence comes from Chaetoderma sp. LZ-2023a, assembly GCA_034401795.1. NCBI lineage: Eukaryota > Metazoa > Mollusca > Caudofoveata > Chaetodermatida > Chaetodermatidae > Chaetoderma > Chaetoderma sp. LZ-2023a. The sequence continues at coordinate 38,806,075 of CM067372.1, read as the reverse complement.
TTCATCAATTTTTAGTGGTAGCTTGCGCCCAGCGGGTAAGAAGACCTCATTGATTATGAGGTCAAAAGGTCAAATGTCAAATATACTGACTTAATTATGGAAATTGCATTGTGTTTTCAGATCATAGTTCCAGTTCTATTGAAGGCATTCTCAACAAACGTAGCTGCGAATGTGGCATATGTACGCAATGAAAACTATTGATTTGACATCAAGCGGTTATGGTGACACACTTGGGGAAATTGTGTTGATGCGGAATGAGATCGTGGAGGGGTGTGGGGTGGGTGGGCATAGATTGTATAATATGGGTAAATCTCCGATTGCCGTTCTTGTTATGCTTGAACTTTAGTACCGAGACCATGGATGAACAGTACAATCCTAGACTCAGTGTTCTACAGTATTTCTGCCATTTCTACACGTTTCTTCATGCAAAAACAGCTTTCCAAGTCCTGCTGTAAGCTTTGGATTCGTAGATCAAAGATGCCCTTGGCAAAAATACTATGTGTGTACAATGCATATTTTTGATGCTGTAAAACTGTAGCAGCTGTGCAGCTCCAAAGCCAGCGCTAGACAAACTTTTATAATATGGGTAAATCTCAGATTGCCGCTCTTGTTAATGCTTGAACTTTAGCACCGAGATGAATAGTACAATCCTGGATTCAGTGCTCTGCAGTATGGCTGACATTGCTACACCTTGCTCCATGGGAAACATAGCTTTCCAGTTCTGATGTAAGCTATGGATTCGTAGATCAATGATGCGGTTGGCAAAAAGACTACAATGCAACATGCATATCCTCGATGTTGTAAAACTTTAGCAGCTGGGAAGCCACAAAGGCAGCTCTAGACAAACGTTATGCCTGCACCGCAAACACCAGGACTGGACACCACAAACAAAAACGCTGGACGCCGATGGCCAGACAGCATAATTTCAAAAGGTGCACAATGCATAATGTCCGTAAAAGGCGCCCAGCAAAGATGGTCCATGTTTGGTCGTGTACTAAGGATACCAGAAGACACATCCTCACAGAGAGCCTTGGAATTCGTCCAACTTTGAGCCAATAAACATAAAGCCAGGAGAGAGTCTTATTGCATAAATCTACAAAGTGGCCTCAAGAAAACAGGACTCTGTTCATTCAGATCAAGAATAGACCCGAGGAAACTAAAAAGATTTTGGCTGAGGACAAGACACAGCCATAAATTTATACAAAACAAATTTCATCATCAAGATCCATCAAATAAAAAAATCCAAGCAATGCTGCAGAATACAGCAATCATATATCATGCAGTATATTACCATAAACCCGCTCCTAGAGGGAGTTGTTGGTTTGTATTTGAGAAGGGAAGCGATACACCCTGTTTTAGTTTATGCTGATTTTGGCTGAGGACAAGACCTCAGCCAACCGCATGTCAAAAGCGAAGAAGGGCTGATTGCAGCTGTAGGATGATTCTACTACTACAGCTACAGAATACAGCAATCATATATCATGCAGTATATTACCATAAACCCGTTCCTAGAGGGAGTTGTTGGTTTGTATTTGAGAAGGGAAGCGATACATCCTGTTTTAGTTTATGCTGATTTTGGCTGAGGACAAGACCTCAGCCAACGGCATGTCAAAAGCGAAGAAGGGCTGATTGCAGCTGTAGGATGATTCTACTACTACAGCTACAGAATACAGTAATCATATATCATGCAGTATATGACCATAAACCCGCTCCTGGAGGGAGTTGTTGGTTTGTATTTGAGAAAGGAAGCGATACACTCTGTTTTAGTTTATGCTGCTCCTGGCGGAGTTTACAAAAATTGCACGTGTCGACCACATTTCATATTTCTTGTGGGATGGTGTTAGTTTCAGTGCTGGTTATTGGGAAATGTTTTCAACTAGCAATAACCACGCCTCGGAAAAACCTCAACGGCTGTCACTGCGCAAAGCTAAAGATATTTCTCTTTAACAGAAGGTTTTTATTTGCTGTATATGCATTGCCATTGTAAATAATATGATTGTCTTATGGTGTTCTACCATTACTATTAGTGTTCATATTAAAATATAATATTGGTCCATACTTTCTGCCTTTAGAGAGCAACACATTTTGTCCAGCGTTTACTAGACAACATTAGACCAAGGGAAACAACTCTTACTACTGATCGAACGCATTTACCCGCAGTACATCTGTTTACTTGCTCACCTGGCCAGAATGGCCATCACCTGGCCAGAATGGCCAGTTGATACAAGTTTGCTCAAGAGAACTTGATTGGTCGATTTTCCCGGCAGCCATGTTGAATGACATATTTTTTTTCAAAAACGACCTCCAAAACAGATCAATCAGGTCGAAATACAGCAAATATTATTAGGGACTGATGGCCAATGAATTTTATTCAAGTGAAGTTGACACATGAAAAAACATGGCTGCCATGAACCAATCATAATACAGCGCATTTGGTAGGCATTTTGGATTTTTTTATTTGATGGATTTTGATGATGAAATTTGTTTTGTATAAATTTATGGCTATGGCAATGTCAACCTTTGCACTTTCCAAATTGTCTGATAAACCATTCAGTGGCCATCTTGGGGGGGGGGGGGGGTGTCCCGGCAAGAGTCCTAGTAGGGTATAGGGATTAAAGATTGTTAAAATGAAGCTGGTTGTTGGATTTTAATGGAAGCCATCTTTGATTTTGCGATATTTTTAGAAACAGCTTTAAAGATCTCAGGAAGTGCTTGATCGATTGATTTGAAACTCAAGAAACATAATCTAGGCTAATGGCTGAAGCAACTGTACATGAAGCAACTTTCAAGAACTTTGTTCAACAGAATTCTATTGGTCGATTTGCCTGTCTTGGATAACTTAGTTTTCGCAAACAAGTATTCAAGAACCACTGAAGGGATCAGGCAAGATTTATCAAATATGATTAGAAACTTATCGAGGGCCAAAAAATGGAAGGTAACACATTGAAAAACATAGCTGCCATTAGCCAATCAATATGCACGCAACGTTTGGCGAACATATTTGATTTTTTTATTTGATGGATTTTTAGGGCGAAATAGGTTTGTGTATATGCTTTTTGGGTACAGGTATGGCGATGTGAAATTTTGTGGTTTCTAAAGTGTTGGAAAACCGTTTGATAGCCATCTTGAATTCTCCGAAAACCTAGTCTTATAATGGTACTCCTTAATCAATAGATCTTATGGCAATAGGCTTCAACACTTCTAATGAAAATGTTGATTGGTCAATTCTTTCACCGGCCATCTTGAATTTTCTGAAAATTTTCCAGCAATAATTTAAAGCGTATCTCCTCCTAAACCGCTTAACAGATTTTAATAAAATTTGGCTGGAATGATCCTACAGTGGTAAGCGATCCATTTTTGGGCGTCCATCTTGGATTATCCAAAAAAGTGTAACAAAAATTTCTTAAAACGTTCCTCCTAAACAGCTTGGCAGACCGTAACCAGATTTGGCTGGAAGGATCTTATGTGGTAAGCTCCTCCAGACTGTCTATTCAGAATTTTGATTGATCAATTTTTTCGGTAACCATCTTGGATTTTCCAATTTAAATTTTCTGGCAATCCTTTAAAATTTATCTCTTGAAGCCCTTGATGTATTTTAGCAAAATTTGAATTGAATGATCCTATGTTGGTAATCTCTAGAATTTCTATTCATAATTTTCATTGGTTGATTTTTGCAGCGGACATATTGGATTATCCAAAATAATTTCTGGAAAGCATTTAAAACTTATCTCTTCCTAAAGTACTTGGTGGACTTTAACCAAGTTTGGCTGGAATGATCCTATTCTAGTTGGCCCCAGAGCTGCTATTTAGAATTTTGAGCGGTCTGTCTTAATCAATGGCCCAATTTCAACGAAACTTGGGTGGAAGACATACGTTTTTAACAAAAAATTTTATTTGTCGATTTTTCTGGTGACCATCTTGGATTTTCTGAAAGGATTTCAGAGATCCTTTAAAACCTACTCCTTGGCATGATTTCAATGAAACTTGTGGAATGGTGTTAGTTTGGAAGATTTCAACACTTCTAATGTCAGAGAATTAGGATTTGTCAATTTTTTATGACCATCTTCGATTTCCAAAAATGTCCAGGAAATTGTTAAAAATATTACCGTAACAATGTCAGACTTGTACTTTTAAAACTTAAACTTTTGTCTTTCTTACCAGAATTCTTGAATTTCTGACATATCTAAACATTATAACATCGCCGTGTTACGTGAAATGTCAATGTTTCAAGTGAGCGATAAATGCTCATTGGGCCTCTTGTAACTGAATACTGAATGACGATGACGACGACGATGGCGACGAGTGACTGCATTCTGCAAAGGAAAACTTCTTTATGCAGCAATCAGTTTTCTTCAACCTTCAGCACTATGCCCCCCCCCCCCGCGAAGGTTCTGAGCTCATTTAGGGTCTTTCTCGTCTTTAGGTGTACTAGACTAAGTTCTTTGAGGTATGACCGCAAGTTCATGTTATGGCGTCCTTTACGTGTCTCATACCTGTTGGCACCTATCACTTCAACTTCTAGACCTTTCTGAGCAGGCCCAGCTGTTGCAATTGTAAACATATGGAGCAGTATATATAGTTGCATCTTGATTTTCATGTGGATTTTAAAGCCACTGGACATATGCGTGGGAACAATGGGGTGGAGGGGGGGGGTTGAGATGCAGGGGTGGTTGGCACCCACAGGTTTATCCTATGCCATAGTTTTTCCCCATAGCGCCCCTGGGTTTGGGCCCAACCCATAGTTTAGCATCCCAGGTCAAAGTACGTTCCTACATCCCTCATGAACCACAACTTCCAACATCATCTACATCCACCCTCTCCAGTGACATGGTCTGTCATTGAGATTGGATGATAGAGCATGATGGAGAAATTGAAGAATCCGTGATCTCTTGCTGGTATCAAATGCACGTGACATGTCGAGTCCCATCTTGTAGAAGTTCCAATGCTTTGATAGTACTACAGGTTTCAGCATTCATTGTTCCCAGACTATGTTCTCTTTTAAATCCTCTTGTCAGTCTTATCTCTAGTACGAGATAATGTCACATTTGATAGAATTTTTCGGAAGCTGTTCAAAAGCACTATTGGTCTCGGGGTGTAAAGAGTTGCGGCTGGTTTCTTAGGCTTTGCGAGTGCGATGAGTACCGTCTCTCACAGCATCGATAGGGAGATGTTATTCAAAGACAGAGTTTATGACGTGTACGATTTTAGCTTACCTGGCCTGAAAGGCCAAACGAGCTTATGCCATGGATACTGTCCGTTGTACGTCCGTCGTCCATCATCATTTCCTTTGAACGACCTTCTCAAGAACCACTAGGCAGATTTCAATTATATTTCGCAGGAAACATCCTTAGGGCATGGAGATCCAACTCCAAGTTGTTCAAACGAAACTAATTGGCCAATTTGGCCGGTGGCCATCTTGGATTTTGGCCGATTCTTAGAAACGTCTTTATTAATCTTCGCCGATACAACTTGGGGGATGGATTCACAAGTCATGAAAAATCTATGGCAAGAACCGAACCAAGTTTGTTCAAGGGAACTTGATTGGCTAAATGATTCGACCGCCATCTTGGATGACCTAGTTTTCGGAAAAACGACTTCTTCATAACCCTGAACGGATCGTCCCGAAATTTGGGAGATATGATTAGGGACTAAGCGCCATTAAAGGCTGTTTAAGGGAAGTTAATACCTAAAAAAACATGGTCGCCGTGGACCAATCAAAATGTTACTGTAGCATGTTTGGCGCTCATACCGATTTTTTATTTGATGGATTTCGAAGCCGAAATTGGTTTTATATAGGTATTTGGGTAGCTGATTTCAAATTTCCACTTACAAAACTGCATGTCGGATAAACGGTTTGGTGGCCAGCTTGAATCTTTTTTCCCCGCCATAAAAAACCCAGACTAATTAAATAGGAAATTTAAAATGCGTTCTCCGATTTCTGGTCGATTTTTAGTAACGTCTTTAAAAATCTCGGAAACCGCTTGGGGGATCGATTAAAAACTCATCAAACATCATTTAGGATAGCAGCTGAAACACGTTTGTTCAAGGAAACTTGATTGGCCAAGTTCTTCAGCGGCCATCTTGGCTGACCTAATTTTCGCGAAAATGACTTCTCCAGAACTGCTGAATGGATAGGGCTGAAATGTGGGAAATATGATTAGGCATTAAGGGCCATTAAGCTTTGTTCAAAGGAGGTCAATACATAAAAACATGATCACAATTGGCCAATCAAACTGTAGCGTGTTTGGCGGCCATGTTGGCTACTTTTATCTGATGGATTTTGAAGCCGAAATTTGGTTTATAGGTTTTTGGATTTAATTTTCCGGAAAATCTTCCAGTATTCACTGAATCAGTGACTCTACATTTATTCACCTGGACATTGAACAGTTTTTTCCTTCATTGCTTTAGTCACTAAGCTTATGCAAAAGATTGCATCAGATTGCATCAGCTACTGGGATGCGATTAAAACAATATGCTATACACGTGTTCGCGACCATGGCAGAATTGTCAGAAATATCAAAAAATTCTTCAGATTGACAAAGTGATATACCAATTGCCTATAGTAGTGACAACTGAAAATGACCCCTTTTGTCACTGTTTATTCTTTAGAAGTGAGGGCCATTGGCCATCCTGTTCCAAAATAGGAAAGATCAGAATAATATACATGTAATGAACACAGAATAAGGTGCACATTCACACAATAATGTTTAAAATAAAATTGTTAAAATAGTATACTTTTAGAGGCTTAAATTGTGTGATTAGATTGTATACTTTTAGGGGCTTAAATTGTGCCCCAATTAACTTAGAGACACAAAGAGGATGAGTGATGGTGACATGGAGGTAATAAGGTCAAAGATCACGGTCAATCTGACTTCTACAAAACTTATTTTTCAACTTTACGTTTATGTGTTTAGCAAATCTTAACAGTTTACAGAGAGGTCGCCAGGTCAAAGGTATACAGGATGGTGACAGAGAGATCACCAAGTCAAAGGTCAAGGCCATTATACTCTACAAAACTGTATTATTTTCAAGGTCACGCCGACCTCTACAAAATCTTATTTTTCAAAGTTAGGTTTTTGTGTTTAACAAATCTTATCGGCTTATATTTCGGGATTATTTTAGTCTAATGGAACACCACCTGGGTATATTGTTGCTTCTACCAAGATGATGCAGGAAGCTGACAGGGAGGTCACCCTGGCAAAGATCAAGGTCAGTCTGACCTCTACAAATCTGTATTAGTTTTCAACATTCTGTTTTTGTGCTTAGCAAATCTTATCAACTTATATTTCGGCATTAGTTAACCCTTATGAGCCACAATTTGGGTACATGGTTGCTTATACCAAGCGGATTCAGAATTGTGACAGAGAGGTCGTCAGTTCAAACGTCAATGGTACGCTAACCTTTACAATTCTTTGTTATTTTTCAACATTACGTGTATTTAGCAAATCTTTTGATTGCTTATATCAAGATAATGCAAGATGGTGAGAGAGACGTCACCAGGTCAAAGGTCATCGTGACGCTGGCCTCTACAAAAATTTGTAAGAAAGAAAATTTAACATCGCTGTTGCTGCCTTAGTCAGAAATGACTGTCTATAAAGTGGCTCGAAATATCTTCTGCAAGTCTTGAAATATTGACTGGCCTGCTAATTATTTTGAGAACACTGATTGAACGGCATTGTGTCAAAAATGTTCACCCTAATTGTTATCAAATCTTTACCATATGCCGGATTCAATGAAGGTTTTTACTGCTATAGGAAGCAACAGTTTTCAATAAGCTTGTTATATATATATATAAATATATATATATATATATATATATATATATATATATATATATATATATATATATATATATATATATATATATATATATATATATATATATATATATATATATATATATATATATATATTTATATATATACGACTATTGAGCAGTGCTGGGCACTTACTTTGCGCTTGCGGTGGAAGCCAGTAGAAGATTGCGAGAATGGTTTTATACCAACAATTTCGCGCTGGTAAAAACAATAGAATTTGAAATAATGGGGCAACCAAATATCTATATCTAAAATGGCGGCTACACTCTTTGTTAAAGTGCCCATAAAATAACAAATAGTCCTAAATTTAGTTAGGATACGTATCCGTTATAAATAGATGAGAACTTTACGGTCTGTACCTCCGTATGATCATGAGTCTCGGAGTAACGTAGTTGCATCCATCTCACACAATATGTAGTCAATCTGATTAAAGATTGCTTTTGTGGTTTTACTGAACACAATTGTGTTGATTAAGCAGATTAAAGATTGCTTTTGTGGTTTTACTGAACACAATTGTGTTGATTAAGCAGATCAATGACACTTATGCAAACTGTATCATATAATATTTTAAAGGCATATTACACGAGAGCGGGTGAGTTCAAGACAAGGCTCTAGCACTTGACGGGAAGACAAGTCATAATCTGCCAGTTATAGCGTACGCTATTAAAACAATACGTACCACTCCTTATTTGATTTCCTATTGCACACTATGCTGGCTAATATCTGTCTAATAGAGGGATCCGTTACCACCTATGCCCCCGCCCATCTCTAGCTAAAATCCACACACTTTTTTCTGAGTGTTGGAATCAATTTATCTGCATCCATCACTGAATTATCAGAATCACAATTTCAAAGTAACTATTGCAGCAACAGCGTCCAACTAAATAAGTTTCAAAATGTGCACCAGTCTGTTTATTAATTGGTAAAGACATACAATTCGTAACCTACACGTGACGGAATTATCAATGTTCATGGCATGTCTATACCTACATATGTTCCTATTGTGACTCCAGCCTACATTATGACTTAATTGAATATGACGTCATATACTTGAGTAACAGTTCGGATTCCTCCATTTTGGGGAGATTATATCAGTGTAGTACATCACGTGTTGTAGTTCATCAAATCCCAGACCTCCATGCTCCCCCTATGAATCGGCCACCACTGGCTCAATCAATATCGCAGGCGTACATGCATGTCCTATTGCACGATCCTCGCCCTCCCACTCCACTACTCGCCACATACAGCGTAGCTATGTTAGTGGGCGTATGCTAGTAGTAGAATAGCGTGGAATATGATTCAGCTAAGTCTGAGTACATGTAGTCCATGGTTTATAATGGTCAACCTTCAACCCCCACCCCAGCCCCAAATCAGCCAAGCTATATTTATGTTACTTTGAACTATGTTGATGAATAATATATATGTTAACCAGTCTAAAAAGAGGCATTCTTTTTTCGATCTCGTATCGAAGAAGATCTCGCGAGACAAGAATGATATGTTAGCATGCGATAAACGTGGACTCATTATGTTTTCTGATGGGTTACAGTTGGGCATATGACGCATAACAAAGCCGACCATGTTAAGGGGTAAAGGTAACAAGAACGGTCACAATCTTTGATACAATTAAAGTAAACTAGCAAATGACCACTCAAGTTGCTGCTCCTATGGTCTTCACTAGTTTCATTCGGATATAGGCTAATCAGTCAAGCAATGGACCTTTCCATTTTTAGCTATGCCCCGCCCATCACTAGCTACGCTCCACCCACACCTCGCCGTGTTTGGATTGATCGATCCCCGAATGCCCTATCTATCAATTTCCTGAAAACTATGCAGGGAAGCTGTTGAATATTTTGTAACTAATTTGACTGGGCGCTGTTGCTGTCATACTAGACAGCAGCAGCACTGTCCGCATCCAGTCAAATAAGTTTCAAAATATTCAACAGAATATTTATTAGATAGTAAAAGCAAACAATTTGTACAACAACGCATAGACCGCCATCAAATATGTGTTCGTGACGTACTTATCGACGTCATTCATGACGTCATCCATAATGATGTCATTCTACACACCGCGTAGATGATTATGACGTCATATGATGGGTGCATGCTCTGGAAAGGTGAATTGGCCAAACACGCGTTAAACGGTCACTAATTTTGCCTGTTGCTTAAAATCGGACAACTACGCATTATTACATTAACAACATGGTGGCGCTAACATCTTGGAACACACGTGTCATGC